>SCHK01205995.1:0-13175 GCA_004124795.1 Poropuntius huangchuchieni
TGTGTTAATAGTTTAAAAAGATTTTCACCCCTATCTTTTTTCATCTTTATTAATATTTTTTAATTTACTTTTAAATTTTGTTTTTGTTTTGTTTATCCTTTCGGTTGTANTATCTTTATTAATATTTTTTTATTTATTTTTAAATTTTGTTTTTGTTTTGTTTATCCTTTCGGTTGTATATGTATATCTTCAAAACCATTAAAAAAAACATTCTTCAAGAAGAAACTTCTACAGCATTACCTTCTTGTAGACTCTGCACGTCTCAGACGAACTGGGTTGTCAAGCCCTGATTGCCTGGCATAAAGAAAACTCAGCATCGTTGTAGAGACATTGAAGCTTTTCTATTTATTTGTGCATTGAGCGGTATGACTGTGTTGTCAGAGTGAAATAACCATAACAGATGTCCGTTTACAGTCTTTTACCCAAGCTTTTGAGTGGCGATTTTTTAGCCTGTAAAACCGCGTTTTTAAACTAAACAAATTCATTCTGCACAACGCACTAAATGTATATTTTCTATTTCAGCTTTTAAACATGATTGTTGTGCACTTCGTTGGACAGGAGGCAGCCATGTTGTAATGTATCTACAACGCGAACTCTGATTGGTCAGACCGGGAGCAAGAACCAATCAGATGACTGTATTAATGCTAAGTAATTGTGTAACCTACGACTCAGAGTAAATGTGTATGTACACTAGGAGAGAATATATAAATAGATATTTAACATATAGTGATGAGCCGTCTTACTTCTCTGTTGCGAAGAACATTTGGATTGGTAAAAGAGCATGTCGGCACAGATCATTTAGGAAATAAGTATTACTACATACCCGAGCAGAAGTCATGGACTGGTAGGTCATGCATAGGACTTTGACGAGTAATCTTTAAATAAAAGTAAATATTTTGTACATTATGTACAATAAATACTTAACAGTCATCTTCCAATCAACGTCTTTTTTGCCCAGTGGTTATAGATAACTTATCTTTTTGTTGCTTAAGTTAATAGATTAAATAAACCTATTAATGTCTTGTCTTTCTCAGGACGGGTCACCCGGCCCAGGCGCCTAGTAGAAGCAGCCAATCCAAAAGATTTTGAGTACATGGAAGGCAGCATTCCTTCTGAATGGGATGGTAATAGAGACTACATCAGTGAACAAAAACAATATTTTTACAATAATGTGAATCAAACCAAAATTTCAGTCCAGATTGTTTCTGTATTAACTGTCTAAACTAAAATGAACTGTTCGCATGTATGAAAACTGACCTTAGTAAAGAAGATATTTGTTGTAAGCCCATTATTAGATGTTTTATCATATTGTACTTAACTTTAAAATGTAAATGTTTTTATATATATTGTTTTCAAATTATATATTACCTATGATCCTTGTTGAACATCATCTCTTGTCTTTTCTTTTTCCTGTAGCTTGGATCAGAGGCAGGCGGAAACAGCCACCAACAATAGAGGTATTTTGTGTCTGATTAAATTGAGAGTGCCTATCAAGCATTATACAATGTCTTAAAATGACAATTCTATAGCACGTAATGTTGTAATGAACACATCATTGGGAGTGTCGTGTTAATGTTTGTCTGTGTTGACCTCTATAGGAGTTGCTACAGAACGAACGTTACAGGGAGCAGCTCAAAATCAGAGCTACAGAGGCAGAGGACAAGGATAAAGTTCTCCAGGCCAAAGAGTATGAGGAAGGTTTGGTGGCCCAACCTGTTCAGACTCAGGTCAAAGGTCATGCCTCTGCCACACAGTTTGGACAGACTGAATTCAGTGAGGACCCTGTAAGCACTGCCAACACATTCCAGCCTGGGTCTTGGACACCTCCAGGAAGCAAAAAATAGGTTTATTTGAAACCTCCTTCGCTGTCTTCAAGTAAATTTGCAATTTAAGTGAAATAGTAGTTCTGCTGATTTTCACTGCATCTCCGCATGTCTTGATATATATTCAGTACTGTTCAAAAGCACTGCATGTAATGACTGGTTAGCTTGCTATTATTTTTCAAGCTTAAAGGAATATTTTACCCAGAAATTACAAATTTCTGCAAATGTACACACCGTCAGGCTATCCAAGATGTAGGTGAGTTTCTTCATCCAAACAGATTTGGAGAATTTGGAGTCCAAACAGCTGATGAAAACATGATGAAATACAACATTGCAAATGTCTTGTGAATTGAAAAGCTCAGCATTAAGATGTTTTTAACTTCAAACTATTGCTTCCAGGTAAATTACGAGTCCTCTATCCATAATATTGACTTCTCCTTGTTTAAATCAGGAGCCAAAGCAGTTCTACACAAATATGTTGGTCCATTTTGATGTGAGAGGATGACAGGAGATGGCTTTTTTCCCTGGAGGAAGCATTATTATTGATTTTAGACTTTAAAGTGAAAACTTCAAAGTTAAAATGATGGATGTTAACTTACAAACATGCAGCTTTTCACTTCACAAGACATTAATTGATGGACTGGAGTCATGTCAATTATGTGCATTATTATTTAGTTTTTCCTCTCATTCTCACGGAGCCTATCACTGCACAGGATCAACTGGATAGTAATGTGATGTAATGCTAAATTTCTCCAAATCTGTTCCAATGAAGAAACAAACTCATCTACATCTTAGATGGCCTGAGGGTCAGTAAATTTTCATGTTTGGGTGAACCATTTCTTTAACATCACTGAAATGGATTGTAAAATGATGTAAAGAAAAAAAAAAGATATGCTGCCAAGTTTCTGAGAGCTCTGCTTCAGGATTGTTTCAAAATCAAATCACCAAATCTTGTAGAACATTTTATGCATTCGGTTTAATCGAAATGATATTTCAGATGTGCTTACCATATTAAAAATTATTAATATCAGTAGAGGCTAATTTAAAATGATTTCTGTCTATTTCCTATTGCACTTTATTTAGAAAGTGTGTAAATAAAAGGTGCAGCTGCACTTTTCATTTTACTTAATTTACTTAAACAAAAACAGCCTGTTATGTTGCAAACTGGTATTTATTATTTATATAACACATAATTTATTATCGTAATCATAAACACTGGCATTTTACCTTTACTGCACTTTGTTATTCTTCTAGTTATTTTCCTTTAGTGGCTAATGAACCAAAAGTCTCGCACATTTACAGCAAATAGTGCATTGAAAAATAATGTGGTTAAGATTCAAGAATACAATAGTAATCACACAGACATTAGACAGTTTTGAGCCAAAATTCATGTTAAGATTTTTTTTTATTAATAAAAAAAGCATAATTTCAGTGTTTTGTGGATTCAGCTTGGAAAAAACAATCAACCCAGTAAAAAATGGAATGCAGAGTACTGCACAATGGTGTATAGCACAACAATGCAGTGCATTTTCCACTGTATTGATAATATCCTGGAAAAGTACTGCAGTCCTGCCAATGAGATCAATCAACTCCCCATTATATGTTCCCTCTAAGGGTTTACTAAGGCCTCTTTCAAGCCCAGTCTTGCTTCAGGTCCCATAAGAACTGTCCTGGGTTAAGATAAGAGCCATATATCGGGGACCGGACTGTTACATTGACCCCTCTCCATGCCAAGCTCAATCCTTCTTGGCCCTCTTGGCTTTGGCAATGTTCTCTTGTCGTTTTTGTTTCTTCTTCTGCTCACGGTCCTTGGCCTCGATCATCTTGGCAAGTTTCCATGACAACAGGGCGCTGGCGATAAACAGAGGGGTCAAAGCCAGGATAACCGTGGTGAGAAAGCCATAGGGGTCTTTGGCTGCCCACTCCACCACATATTCTGCCCATGCTTTGATATCAATCATCGTCCTTGGTCTCTGTCTTCAGCAGCAGATCCTGAGAATAGAGAAGAGTTGTAAATTCACATCACTAGATGCAGGATCTCATGCAACGTGTAAAAAAAAAAGTCACATACTTAAGTTTACCTTGTAGTTGAAAGTCAATATTGCTGTAATTGCCTTTTTATGCCTTTATTGACTGATCATATTGTCAGCTAGCTGGTTTAGCAGGCAAATCTAAAAGTTTTTTTTAACCTAGTAAAGACTTGTGCTTTTACTTTTGTGCAAGAAATATATACCTATTCATGTTTATATTTAAAAATTCTTTGATAAAACTGTTAAACCAGTTACAGTTCTCTAAATAAGTTCGGTAGACATCATTGACAGCTAAGAGCTAGCAACACAGCTTTCCAGCGACTGTTCTACAACACCAATATGAATGAAAATGACACTATAGTAACTTCGTGTATGCTACATATTAGTATATAGAACATGCTGTTAAATGTGATCCGTTTATACAAAGACGAGCACTTACCAGATGAACCGTTCAATATTTGCCGAGCAGTTAGGAGTCGGTAACTGTCGCCCGAAACACCTAACGGCAATAAAACGGAAGTGATACTATTAACGTGTGTGCATTGCAGCATGGGGATTGTAGTCTTCCTCTCAAAACGGAAACTACATATGGCTTAAAATGAAACGGTGAAAAACAGTAACTATTAACTATAAAACTTTCAAATCTATCTTCAAAATATATGTAAATGAGCCTTTTTATTTTATCATTGTTTTTTTTTTTTAAATCGTTGTTAACCTCTGTATTCATGAAAAGGAAAAGGAAAAGCAAAATAAATAAATAAAATTACAACATCTTTGAAGTATAGTTGTCAAAATGCATCAAAAAATTGGCACTCTTTTTGTTATTTGTAAGTCTAAAATGAAAGAGATGAAAAGAGAGTCAAATTCAGCAAGAAAAAGGGGAAAAGACAAAGGAGATTTAAGCCATTTTTGCCTATGAATGAAGAATTTTGCATTCAATATAAGGATATTAACAACATATTTTGCATATAATAGCTTTGGATTTTCATAATAAAAATAACATCTTTGAGAGTTTATTATTAATCAGACCAATATTTTGACAGCCAAAATTGTCACCAATGAACAACCAATGGCTGTCGCCATGTAGATCATGTGACCAAACAAACCATCCAATCACAATCTTCTAAAACGTTTGTATTGTAATTTCAAACGAGTGTGAGGACTGAAACTTCCACGGGTTATCAGTTTACACAGCAAGCGACATATCGATTAGCAGGTTTAGCTATTGCTATATTCAGTAATACTATTAAATATAGCCTAATGTGTCTAGTAAATCAAAAATAAACTGTAGGAATAATGAAAACGGCTGTATAGGCGTTGAATACAAATCGCAATCTTTTCAATGAGTTCACACATCGTCACTCCAGGTCCATACAGGGCCACTAAACTGGTGAGTCTGTCCTGCCTTTTTGATTAAATTTGGTCTGGTGATGTATCGCGTTTGTTTACAAGGTCAATTGCTTGCATCTCAGTTTTATGATGCACGTTTAAGCTTTTGTTAAACAAACTGAGTTGTTTTTGCGCTACAGAAGTGCTGTGTTTATTATTAGGTGTTTCTTCAGCTATATATGTTGTTACCAGTTGTCAATTGTGTAAACATTTTGAACAAAAAGAGTAACAGTTATAAACTTAGAGAACAACGTTCTTTCCTGCATATTATTATTGTTATACATTATTTTATATATATATATATATATATATAAGTGATTACAAGCTCTTCATGTGATGTTATCTTTTTATTTTCCAGTGGAATGAAGTGACCAAGCTTTTCCGGGCAGGGATGCCTTTGAAGAAGCACCGGCAGCACTTCAGAGTTTACATGAACTGCTTCACTGCATCAGCGGCTGTGGACTGGTTACATGAACTCTTGAAGAACAACAGCAATTTTGGACCCGAGGTCACCAGACAGCAGACAGTCCAGCTGCTAAAAAAGTTCTTGAAGAACCATGTTATTGAGGATGTGAAGGGTAGATGGGGCATGGAAGACCTGGAAGACAACAGCCAGCTGTATAGGTACGATAAACTGTTTTAGAAAGGTTTGAAAGAATTTTGGTGAAAAATATAGATAATCGTAATGTGGTCTGGTTTAAAATATGTTTCAGGTTTCCACCAACATCTCCACTGAAGCCCATTCCTAACCGTGCCCCTCTTTTGAGGAAAAAGAGCATATCTATGATGGACAAGGAGAGTTTCTTCAAATTCAGGGGCTCTAAGAAATTTGACCAAGAAATATTGGTAATTTTTGTTGTTTCCAATGTGTTGTTAATGTGAAATTTCATTGCAGATGTATAATATCTACTTGCTATTTCACAAAGGAAAATGTGGATCCAGAAGCACAAGAATCTCCTGTGGGATCTTCCTCAAGTGAGACAGAGCACTGCAGGGAGCTCACGGACGACGACATTCAGGTCATCTGGAAGAATGTCACACTTACACAGTAAGCCCACCTCCCCCCCACACCATCTGTCACATATAGCATCAGTCATGCATTGAAGTACATAACTTGCACCAAAAGTACTTCCTGCTTGCAGTCACTTACAAAGTAGCGAGATTATCTAATGTAATACTTTGATGTATTGCTTGGTTTTAAATGTTTGGCATTTACAAGACATACCAAAGTATTTTAAATAACACTTTGGTGCATGTCCACAATGGTAATTGTTTTGTTAGTGATCTTTGCTGGTTTGTTTTTGATGTAGAAAGTCATTCTTTATGATTTATTTGAGTCCAAAATGAGTAATAATAAAGTAAAATGTGATGCTATATTGTCTTTTTTGCAGTGTTCCTCCTAGGAAATTCTGTTACACATGTCTAACTGTTCTAATTAAAGGATGTATTACATACATTAATAAAAACAACAACAACAACATTTTAAATGTGTTCTACATGATGTTCTGTATCATCTTTTGAATGCTCAGTTTGCAGAAGTTGGTAGGATCAGGGACTCTTGAAGATGTTTTGGATCCAGCCCAAATCAATCCCCAGTTCATTGTGTATAATATGACCCAAGTCAATAAACATGGAGTCGTTTCATTGGAAGATAAGACAGGTAGGCCATATACGTGTCATTTCAGTCTGTAGCGAACATCATATTTTTACATTCTGTTTATTTTGTCTTGTTTCATCCCCCTCCACAGATGATTTGCCACACTGGGTTTTGTCTGCCATGAAATGTCTTGCAAACTGTAAGTTATGCTACTAGTGAAATTAAGTGAAGTTGAAATAGGTATTTAAAATGTTACTACAGCCAGATCAAAATAACATTCATAATGTATTTTTGTATATACACCATGTGCATAATTATTAGGCACGTTGATATTCTCATGATATTGTTTTTCCAAGCACATTTTACCAATTCCAAACCACATCAATAATAATAACTACTATTGATTTTGTATTTAATCATTTATAAGTGATATACAATTGTCCATAAAGGCTGGAAGTGAAAAACTCCTTTATTCAAGTTTGCTTGGGTAAAAATCCTAATAAATGACCCTCACATAATAAGAATAACATGCTGAAGTATTGTGAAATACATTTAGACTAATTCTTATAGGCTTTATGGACAGATGTGAGTGACTCTTGAAGGACCAGCACCACATCCACAATCTGACAGTAAGTTTTAGGAGCTCAATTTTATTCCATCTCCTATCCTGAAAAGTCTGTCTTGCAGGATTGATTAAAAATGAGCTCCTAAAACTTACTTTATTAAAAAAAATTGTCTTAAATTATGAAATATAAATTAATAGTAATTTTTAAGATTGATGTGGTTTGGATTTGGTAAAATGTGCTTGGGAAAAAAAAAACATCATCAGAATATCAACGTGCCTAATAATTATGCATGCGGTGCATGATATAAATAGATGATTAATTGATTTTATAATAATTCTTTGTCATTTTTCCAATCCATCAAGGGCCAAAGTATGACTCAAACCAGCCATCTTACCCAGGCTTTGAGCGGGATGTGTTTAAAACGGTTTCAGACTATTTCTACAGCCTTTCTCAGCCGCTGCTTACTTACCAGTTTTATGATCTCTTTGTCAACATCTTGGGTATGTATGAAGCACATGCTTGATTGTACAACTTTTTTCAGCATTGATAATAATAAGTAATGCTTTTCTAAGCACCAAATCAGCACATTAGAAGGGTTTCTGAAGGATCATGTGACACTGGAGTAATGGCTGCTGAAAATTCAGGAATTATATTTTAAGATCTATTCAAATAGAAAATAGTTAATTATAGATAGTAATAATATTTCAAAATATTACTGTGTTTTTGGTCAAATAAATGCAGTTTTGATAAGCATCTTCCAAAAACATTAAAAAATATATATTACTGACCCCAAACTTCTGAATGGTAATGTGTCCATTTTACAGTTTATGTAAGTATGGTTTGTTACATTTATTTTTTTACATAAGCAGGATAAACGGGTTAGTATGTCATTTGAGATTAAGGCCTGGATTGTTTGAATACTTATACACTTCATCCTTTCTGGAAAATGCCTCCTAAAGAATTACCTAAATCATTTGGCTGTGGGTATTAATATATAAAATATTGATGGAACAAACTCTGGAGTCACACGGCGCTGTTTCTACTGACTGCATTGCTTTTGTGGTGTCAGATGATGTTCAAAACTAACTCTGTCTGCTCTGTTTTAAATATCTCACCTCATTCTTGAATGTCTTTGCCTGCCTGTTTGTTGTTTATGTTCTGTTGTCTGGTCCTTTGCTAGTTATGTGTGGCTACATCACGGCTCCTAAAACTCAACGTGGAAAGCGTAAAAACCAGGAAGAACCCAACTGCCCACAGCCAGCCAAAACCCCATATCTGAACGCTGCCATCCTGTTCAAATCGACTGAATGCCTCCTACTGAGCTTAATAAGAAAGGAGGCCTTTGATGAAGCCGATTCACCCATGAGGGAAGTTTTCAGTTCAAAAGCAGAGACTAAGTTAGAAACCCATAGACCTCAGCAGCCCGTTTTTAGAGGTAGAAGGGCCAGCGATGGAGACCGGCTGGACGGTAGCTATCTAGAAATTCCTCAGGCTCACAAAACAGAAGACCCATTTGGCAGGCTTCGGTCAAGAAGTTGCTCTTTAGAGGGAATTGTTGATAACCATTCAAAGAACAAACTTCTCAGATCATCTGAAAGCCTACAGTCCTGCAGCAGTGATAAATCATCCTCTCAAACAGATTCTCCAGTTGACCCAAACCTCAAATTTGAGCTTCAAGGTTCCTCAGTGTCTATAAACTCTTGTGTTCAAACTTCCAGCAACAACAGAAGCTCACAACTCCCTTCAGATCTTCGCAGAACCAACCAGAGACCCTCCAGGGCCCGGCCCAGAAGCATTGGTAACTTGTTTGACATAGAGGAGAATAGAGAAATGTCTGCTAGCAGCTTTAGCATCCACGCTCCTGTGGCTGAAATTACTATGAGGCCAGATTCCACGTCCAGCATTGGCCTTAGAGGTCCTGGTTTGCTCAGTTTGCATGGAAGTTGCATGGACATTAGGGCAGGTCCGAGCTTTAACAGACGCTGTCAGAGCTCTCTGGACCTGAGCAAACCTGCACCAACTTGGCCCCCGTTAGCACGCCACCCAGAGCAAAGTAAGAGCATGTGAAAAACACACATGAACCATGAGGATGTGCTTATTTGTTTGTGCATGAGCATGTGTTTGTTTGTCCCCGCCAGACTAACGTGAATTATAATTCTTAAAGGGGTAGTTCACTCAAAAATGAAAAGTCAAAAATGTGCTCACACTCGTGTTGTTCCAAACCTGTATGATTTACTGTACTTTCTTGCATGGAACACAAACGAGATACTTAGGAGGAAAAAGCTACTCTCATTTTCTTGCTAAATATCTCCTTAGAGGTTTGGAATGGTGTAACAGAATTTTAATTTTGGGGTGAACTATCACTTTAATGCTAACTAATTCTATGGCACACTTTGGCTACTAATATTATATTTTTTAACATTTTACATATTTATGTATATATTTGGCAAAATTTTTGGTTAAAAAACAAAACAGGACAGAGTGTTGTGTGTTTTGCATATTTTATTAGGTTTTTTTGTATTTTTTATGTATCTCTATATATCTATATATATATATATAGATATATAGATATATACACACACACTTTTTTTTTTTTTGTGGAATATTCTAAGCATTTTATTCACTTACTGAGATGTTAAATATATATACTTTTTTTTTTTTTAAAGTGCAATTGTGTTTGTGTGTGATTTGATCATGATCATCAGTACTTATTACATGATGTTTAAGCTTTATGTGTGTTTATAGTCTTTATTTCGGTTACATATGAGTCACTTGACATTCCAGGTTTATTGCAGCCGTCACTGGAGCGAGTGGCCATCGAGGCCCTGCAGCTCTGCACATTACTCCTGCCACCCGCAAGTCGCCGCAAACTACAGCTGCTTCTGCGAATGATCTCACGTATGAGCCAGAACGTCGACATGCCACGGCTGCATGACATCATTGGAACACGGACTCTGGTTAGGAAGAGTCCAGTAGACCTTATATAGACCTTTTTATCATCTCACTTACATTGAATTGAAGTGAATATATTGTTTTAATGTCTTTTTGTGCACACTCATATATTTCGTACACGTTACATATACATTTGTGTTTATGTGTGTGCAGTTGGTTCAGACGTTCTCTAGATGTGTCTTGAGTTGTGAGGAGGTGGATGATCTGGATGAGCTCTTGGCTACAAGGCTGTTATCGTTTCTCATGGATCACCATCAGGAGGTCCTGCAGGTGCCTGTGTACCTGCGCAATGCTGTTGAAGATCACATCAGTTACCTCAAATCACTGGTGAGTGCTGACAAACCACATGGAAATTACTCATATGATATATATTTCTTAGAAGTAATGTTCATTTAAATTTATATTTATTGTAATATATTAGCAGTGTTATTTAAAAATGCTAAATATATAGAACTATAATTAACTAAATTTTGAAAAAGCTCTTATGCTCACTAATGCTGCATTTGTTTTAATCAAAAATACAATTAAAAGGATTTAAAATAAGTTTAAAATAATATATTTAAATTGATTCCTTTGATGGCAAAGTTGAATTTTCAGCAGCCATTATTACAGTCTTTAGTGTTACATGATTCTTCAGAAATGATTAAAATATGCTGATTTGTTGCTCAAGAAACATTACTTATTATGGTAACACTTTAAAATAATGGTACATTTGTTAACATTAGTTAATGTATTAACTAACATGAACAAATAATGAGCAATGCATTTATTACACTATTTATTAATCTTTGTTAATGTTAGTTAATGAAAATACAGTTGTTCATTGTTTATTCATGTTAGCTCACAGTGCATTAACTAATGTTAACAAACATAACTTGTCATTTTAATCAGGCATTAGCAAATGCTGAAATTAACATTAACTAAGATTAATAAATGCTGTAGAAGTATTGTTCATTCTTAGTTCATGTTTACTAATGCTGTTAACTAATGTACCATTATTTTAAAGTGTTACCCTTATTATTATAAATGTTAAAAACAGTTGTGCTACTGTCTTTATACGTGTTTTTCCAGGATTCTTTGATGAATACATGTTTTTAGTATAAATAAAAATCTTTTATAACATTATAAATCTTATTACTGTCATGTTTGATCAAATGCATCCTTGGTTAATAAAGTGTGTTTATTTATTAACACACACAACAAATTCTGACCACAAGCTTTTGAAAGGTATTGTATATTTTAACTTTTTTTTTTTTTTTTTTAAGCAACTTGCAACCTGAGGATGAAGGAATAGTGAGAGTTAAACAGTACCTGAGTTAAAACAGAAGCATTTGAAAATAATAATTCTGACTCATCCCTCAGTTTGTAAAATCAAAGATTTTTTGTTTGTATTGTAATGGACATTGTATTGGAGGAATTAAACATAGAACATGTTAATTGTTTTTAAACCAAATTATTCAGAGATGCCTCTGTTTTATTTATTTATCCCTGCATTATATTTTGTTTATCCAACATTCATTTGCATACGTTCTGGATCGCAGACCACATACCCAGGCCCTGGTGTTGCCATGCCGACCTACTCATTCTGCAGGCAGATCAGCACTCAAGAGTTTGAAGAGCAGAAACTGTCTGTGTCCCAGACTGCTCTTGCCGACCTATTGGAGAGTCTCATAAAGGACAAGAACATGTCTGTGAAAGAGAAGAAAAAGAAGCTAAAACTGGTATTTATTTACTCAACTTCTCATATCATAAACATCCTGCTGTTTCCAAAAAAGTGATACAGAATAAGGCCTTAAACATTTTTGTTACTTTTTGTTATTTTCTAGCAGTAAATTTTAAACATTAAATGAAATCTAATTTAATCACTGAAATATCCTCTTAAGACCAAAGTGTTGATTCAGTTTGTTCCAGTTAATTTTATGATCGCATACAAAAGCATGATCGCATTTTTTGTTTTTGTTGTTCTTCTCTCAGTTTCAGAAGGAATATCCTGACATCTACTCAAGACGTTTTCCCACAACAGAAAGTGAAGCTCAACTTTTTGCAGATAAACCAAAGATAAAACCACCAATGCTGTTAAGCATCAAGAAAGCCAAAACCTTCAGTATTCGAAACTGAATACCTCTTAAACTGTTGAAGTATAAATGATATTTTGGGAGACTGGTTGAGTTTAAATACCTTTAGTTGATCTGTTGCATTGGATTGCATAGTATAATCTAAACTGTAACTTTAGTTGAAGTGTTTTTTTGTTGTTTTTTTTAAGTTTCTTATAGTGTTTCTCTCTAGTGAAGTGACTTTTTTTTCTTTTTTTTTTTCCAGTGTCAATACAGATGTCTGTTAATTTTAATGTTATTTATTTAAAGGTGTGTGATTTATTGTAAGTTATTGGGAGCTTTCAGATACTCCTAGTGTCATATTAACAAAAGCTCGGAGGACCCACAGTGAATATTATGCAGATAGGTTTGACGCGCTGTTTACATCGAGTCTTCTTGGAACAAAATGAAGATTTTCTTTTTAGCCTTGTAACATTGTTTTTCACTTTTAATCCCTTGTTTTTCTATTATCATTTTTTGTGTGTGTGTCTTCACTATTCAGGTGCATAGAAAATGTTCACTCAGACTTCTAAAGAAAAAATATATCGATTTTCTATGTGATGTGGGAGTTTCCTGGCTACTAAGTTAGCATGGGCTAATTTGCACTGGGGTTTTTTTCATCTCAAACTGGCTAACATGTGTAGTCATTTCTTATGTACATATTTTCTTTCTAGTCAGTACTGTCTACTGATTGCTTATGTTCCTCTTTTATCAGTGTTTTATCA
>SCHK01205998.1:0-19162 GCA_004124795.1 Poropuntius huangchuchieni
TTACTTTGTTTCAATTAATTCAGTTAGCATAATAAGAAACTGTAGAGTTGTTACCATTCAAATGAAATTGCAGAGGAAACAGAAGCTGCATCTGAAGTGGCATTAGATGTATTCACACAAACAGTTTGATGAAGCTGAAGTTCCATAAAAGCATTTACACTACAAAATTTCAAATGCATAAATAGTTTTACAAGATCAATGTTTTACATATTTTTCAAACATACAAATACATTTTGAAAAAAATGCAATAACACTTTTAAATATGACTAAACCATTAGTATGTGCCGGCAAATGTCTGTTTTAAGTCATTTATTCATTCATTCAACCGATTCATTCAAACGGCTGATTCATTCAGAAACGAGGCAAGTGACTGTCCTTATGAATGGGTCACTGAATCATTGACTCACTCGATTCATTTTAAAATGCTGATTCATTCAGTAACTAAACACCGCTGTGTGTTGCTCGGAGACACACAACAGTTCTGCTGTGGCTTTGATCGGAACTATTTTCTTCAGCGAAATTGAGTAAAAACGGTCAATATTTTGTCTAAAAGTCGCTTGTTTATTGAAATACTATTGTATAAAATCAGTGTCATATTGCAATCGTGTTGATATTGATATTCGGGGAAACATATTTTGTAAATCTTTTTTTTTCTTCCACAGTATGCATCTATAAATTTCTGTGAGTTACTTTGTGTGTGCTGTCTCTCTCACACTCACTGAGGCTGTGCAAGCCTCATCTGGCACGACATAAATACATTATAAGTCACGTTCAAACTGAATGCAATTAAAATTAGAATCATTCTCATGCGAAACGACATGTTTCCACGCAACTGTGTGTGTGCGCGTGGCTGTGACGTCATTTCCTGCGCTGCTGGCAATAAAAGGATCGGCTCGGAATCTGCAAGACATGAGAATCGGTGCATCTCTACTATGTATTGATTCTATGACATGCTGATGCACTCTATCTTTTCATTCATAAATAAACATTTACTGACATTTTTATTGATTCAAGTTCATTTCATTCCTAGTCACAGCAGTATAGCTGCTCAGTCATCAGGGGAAAGCTTGGATGTGGAAGCCATTTCACTCAGTGAGATTGTTCCTCAGACAAGCACGTCAGAAGTAAGAGACATTTTGTTCTGGGCCGCAATCTGTTTCATTGTAGACTAAACACAGTCACACTTGATATTTTAGGAGTGTTTTGAATGTCCTGCAGCAGTGCTTCTCAAATAGTTGGTTGCAATTGCGAACAGTTATGATTGACTGACTTATGAAACTTGTCATATTACTCATTTTGCATATTGTTCGGGCTATGCATGGTAATATTAATACAATTTTTACCATTTTGCTAAGGTTATTGGGTCACCACTTGATATCAGTTTTATAGCCATTGTGTGCCAATAACAAGAAATGAGAGCTGCCTTTTACAAAGCATGCATTGCTGGATTACTCGTCTTAGCCATTCTACTCTATTCTGCAGAAGTTTAATTTATTTTTTCTTTTGATATTGCAGTGAAAGACTTTGGATGAACAGGACAAAATAAAGCCCTCAAGAAAAGATTTACTCTCTTTTAAGGACATCAGAACAGAAAGAAAAACAAAAGTAAGATGGACTTGCTGTAAACACCTGGGGAAGTGGAAACCAGAGAATCTGGATAACAAAAGAGAGTAGTGCACATGTTCATAAAACTGTAAAGACGTAAGGATAAAGAGATTCTCCCCCTTTTTTATATATGTATTTTTTGGATGTCAACAGTACAGCATCCAATACTGCTGCTATGAAATGGAACCAAAAGAAGATGTCACTGTAGTACCTCAACAGTGTGATATCACTGTTCTCAAACAGTGCCATATTTACAGGAACTTTGCCAAGGACACGAATCTACAGGAGTCGTGTTATTTACTTTGCTAAGGGACAAAAGGAAATCTGGTTGATTTGTGAGTTTTTATTGCCTATTTTAAAGACATTTTAGGAATATGGCAAGATTATCAAAAAAAAAACAACAACAATCACATATTAAGACACTTCAAATCTATAAAATGTATTCGACTTGGTTATATGAATCGATTCGATTGCCGTACTGTGATATTGTATTGGATATTTAAACGTGCCTTAATCACAAGAGTTATTTTGCCTCGTCATGAACAGGAAGCCTTTTATATGCATGATGACTGTGAGTTAACTGTGCACAAGTGCATGGTTTCCTCAAGTGTGGAAAAAAATTCAGTCAGGTGATGTGACTATTATCATATACTTATTTTTAAAAAAAAATATTTGGAGCTTGCCAAGAAAATGTTTCCTAGTTTTATTTGCTTTACATTGTTTGTGAGAGAGAAACAAAAACAAACACACATTAAAGTAAAAAACATACCACATTATGAAAGTCCAAATTCAGTATTTCGGCATGCGGGACTAATGATTTTTTTTTTTTTTTTTTGTCGTTTAGCATTGAATTTAAAATGGTTGTTTTTTTTCTAGGGCACAATAATACTTCATACCTGGCAGACTAGCTACTGTAAAACATAGCATCTGTACTGTCTTCGGTATCTTTTTATGTTTACATAAACTGGGTAGAATAGGAATTTATCTTAAGGCCTTGGTTTTGTGAAGAGAGATGAAATCAAATTAAACTAAATCCTAAACCAAAACATTTTTCATTATTTTTGAATGTTCATTCTAATCAGTAAGTCAGAATGCGGAGACATTGGTAGTGAAGATGCAAATATATTTTTAATATGTAGAGTTAAGTAAGGGATCATTGCTGGATCTTTTTTCTGTGACAATTTTTATAAACAAAAGAAACATTCCTGTACAAAGTCATATTTATTTGGATGTTTGCATATAATTTATTTCTTTATCTCTACTTCTAAAGTGTCTGATACTCGATGGCTGTGTAAATTTGTTTGGGAAGCTGAATGCGTTTTTTACTGTACACTCACGATCTGGGATTCTTGTGCAATTGCTGTTTATTCTGAAAATGCTGCCCTCATTCTTATTGTCTTATCAAACTGAGAATGGTGTTAAGTAATAACGTTAGCTTTAAATAAAAATATTCCTCACTCTTACAATGACACATTCATGTATTACTGCTCTCTTTCAAAGGATATTAAGACTTGGAGTAGAAAATATTGTAACATTTCGTGCTATATGCAAATAAATGAAATAACACTGAAAAGTAACTCCGCCCACCAACGTGTGATTGAGCTACTCTACAGAAGACGATCGTATAAAACAACAGCTAATGTGGCGTAGATAGTGGTTTTTGACGCGGCCAACCCGAGATCGAATCCGCCTTTTGCTGAAACTTTCCCCACATCCCTTTTCAAATCTCATATTACATTGTATATTTTTTTTTAATAAAAATTAAGGAAATACTCCAAAAGTTGAAAATAAAGTATCTGGTAGGGTAGGAGTAGCACGGGGCTCTCCAGTCCACGCATTCACTGAGAGACACGCATTAACCCGTTCACAGGCTCTCACGCCACACCTTGTATTTCTCACGCAGAGAAATAATACAAATACGAAGCTCTCTGCCGAGTTTATAGCTGTCTCGGTCTCGAGTTATACAGAGTTAAATGACACCTACCAGGTACCAGCCAATCAGAATGTTTCTGCGTAAATTACGTGCCTCCGCTGCAAGCGCGCAACATGGATGCGCGCGCATACGGAGTGAAAAGCCGCGGTCAAACTAGACTTTGATGGAGTCAAAAACTCTCCAGCTGCTTTGCTACCAGAAACTAAGGAACGTACTTGCCTTGAGCATGTCAAGCTGTGTGTGTGTGAGAGAGAGAGTACACATTTCATCTTATTATTTTTTTGTTGTTGTTATTTTTTTTTTTATCTCTTGTAAGTGATTGTTACACATTTTGATATCTGGATGATAGGGGTAGGACAGGGGGCTCCCACTGAAATCGCTGTGGTTTCCCCATTCAAATGCAGATGCAGAGACTGTTCTCCATGGTTGGTTTGAACAAAACCAAGACTAGGAACAGTTTGGCTCTGGACAGAACGCTGTCATCTATCATGATGGTGATAATGTCTGGCCTTGAGCCACAGTGCTTTCAGTGGGAGCCCCCTATACCCCTGTCATCAAGACATCAAAATCTGCAACAAACACAACAGGTAAAAAACATTAATAAGCTGAAATGTGCTCTCTCTCTCTCTCTCACACTCACACACACACAGTTCTGCGATGTACTGTATGTGCACAGTATGTACATTGAGCACTGCTCTTCAGTTGGCTCGTTTGTGGCCAAATTTCTTTTTATTTTTTGATACATTTGTGTTTTTGAAATACATAAATACATTTTATTTGGATGAATTTGTCTTTTTTTTTTTTTTTTTCAGATTTACCAGTTGTTTTTATTTCTATTTGTTCAGGTCAGTTATGACCAATAGGTCAAATTGAACTGCTAGTAAAAGGGTGCTGCAAATATTGGAATGGCTCCTCCCCTCATCTCACTTGAGAGCCCTGCAGTATTTAATAATTTGAATGAAAATTACAAATTTCACTCAATATGTTGTAATTGCATACTGCTTCATAATGTACTACAATACTGAGGTGCAGATAATCTCCGCCACTCTTTGCAATAGGTAGCCTAGTCTAAATAGAAGAAAATACTATTTTAACGTAGTGTAAATAGAATCCATTGCTATTTGCACTTAGTGTAAATAGCATCCATCGCTAAGAAAATATGCTATTTAAACTTACACTTAGTGCAAATAGCCGCTGCTAAAAAAGTAAACTTTCCGTGTTATGCTTTACCAACAGATAATATCTTAAACCCTGTTAAAGGCAAAGTGTTTTGTGTTTTACATTATTACATCTGAACTTAAAAATAGTTTCAAACGATGTTATTTTTTTTCTGTGAAAAACATGAGATGTTAGTCAAAAGAAATATTCACATTAATTTGTGTGTAGAATAACGATGAATGTAAATAGCGACGAGGTTGTTAGTCCCTAACATTTTGCCTTTTCCCTAAAATATCCAGATGCGTTTCGTGTAAAGTTTGGAACAACACGAGGGTGAGGAACTATCCCTTCAATTTAACAACGTCCTCAGCTACGCGAACTCCTACCACATGTAGGCGCGACATATACATTTCTACACCGCGTCCTGTAACAGAAGTAGCGACGGAAATGTAAGCCAATCAGCTTTGTCGTTACAAATCTCGTCAGTGTCCTACATCTGTAAGCCAATCAGAGACGCCGTGACTTTGGGAAACGGACTAGAGGATTTCCAAGATGGTGCTCGAAAGTACTATGGTCTGGTAAGAAATAAACAAATGCGTTGTTTTAGATATTCTTGCGCTTTTTATATTGTTAATACTCCTCAGAATTACTGTAAGTACATAGGTTTTTTGTTCTGTCACACTTTTGAACCCTTAGTTGAGAACAGTTAAGAGAACTCAGTAGTCGGTTTCTGGTTAGAATGACATTCTCCTTAGTCATTATTCAGCACGTAGCTCTGCAATAAAGAAACAGACCACTAACACAAAAAAGGGTTTATGACCCATAAACTATGATCACTTATTAGTGTACTCAGTCTGATAGCGTCTTTTTTAGTCTTCTAGAACTGTCATGAAACGATACCGGCTGTGTCTCGGACACTAGTGAACTGAATTATTGGTTTTGCGCCCAACATATGTCTAGATAGGCAGCTCACTTGGTTTTGATTCACAGGCTTTTATCTAAAGCAGTTTTTCACTGCTGGGATCCAGTTTACTTACTCTGGCTGTTATGCAAATAAAACTAGGACCACCAAGTGCAATCTCTTGCAAATGTCAGCACCCAGTTTATGCTTTTACACTTGTATAAATTTAATGGAAACATGCTAATTGTCTTTTTGTCTTTACAGTGTGGACAACAGTGAATACATGAGGAATGGAGATTTCTTGCCCACCAGATTACAGGCACAGCAGGATGCTGTCAACATTGTCTGCCACTCAAAGACCCGTAGTAACCCAGAGAACAATGTGGGCCTAATCACAATGGCAAAGTATGTCTGTGTTGTATTTTATTTCATACATGTATGATCTGTCAGACAATGTTGTTGTTTGTATGTAATAACGCATCTTTCGGTTTGGGACAGTAATTGTGAGGTCCTCACCACTTTAACACCAGACACAGGCCGCATTCTCTCAAAGCTCCATGCGGTTCAGCCGCTGGGAACAATCTCCTTCTGCACTAGTATACGAGTGGCACATGTAAGTACATTCATAGATGGCTAAAGGGTTAGTTCACTTGAAGAGAGTTCCTTTTGTGTTCCACAGAGGAAAGAAGTTCACACAGGCTTTGAGGAATTTCCTTTAAAATAAAAGTGAAAGTAGTATGTTAATCTGCTAACATTTATATTTGTGTATGTCTGCATCTAGTTGGCACTAAAGCATAGACAAGGCAAGAACCACAAGATGAGGATTGTGGCTTTTGTGGGCAGTCCAGTAGAGGACAACGAAAAAGATGTATGTTTATTTGTTGTTGCTTTTATTGTTCATGAATGACAAATGCTTTCATCTCTCATTGTTAATCAATTGTGAATATTTTGGCTAATGCGAGTTACTTTTTTTTTTCTTTTCTTTTTTCAAATCTTCTCCAGCTGGTAAAGTTGGCAAAGCGGTTGAAAAAAGAAAAGGTCAATGTAGATGTGATAAATTTCGGAGAAGAGGTAAAGGCATAAAACCTTTCTTTTGACCACTTTAAAATCTTTCTGATTTTCTTGCTTTGATTTCTCATTTTTTCTTATTTAATCAATCTGTTCAGGAGGTAAACACAGAGAAACTGACTGCGTTTGTGAACACTCTGAATGGAAAGGAGGGCACAGGTTCTCATCTCGTCACGGTGCCCCCGGGACCCAGCCTGGCTGATGCCCTTCTGTCTTCTCCCATCCTGGCTGGTGAGGGTGGTACCATGATGGGCCTGGGTGCAAGTGACTTTGAGTTTGGAGTGGACCCCAGTGCGGACCCAGAACTGGCCCTGGTAAGATACAATTTCATTTCTTATCTTGACTACACTGTAGAACGAGTCCATAACATTAACAGGTGAAATGTATCATTTATTTAAAGGTGAAACTACTGATACATACGTTAAATATGCAGAATCATCATGAGTAAAGCATTTATTGATTTGATTCTTTCAAAATGTTTTTTTTTTTTTGATTAAATCCTTCAAAATGTGAAACTACTGACACATACATTAAATATGCAGAATTATCATGAGTAAAGCATTTATTGATTTGATTCCTTCAAAATGTTTTTTTTATTATTGATTCCTTCAAACTGTGTAAACACTGAAGCCCTGTGATGCTTTAAATTTGTTATTTGTTAAGTTAGAAACTTTTTTTTTGTATTTTTAGTTCAGTCTCACTTGATCTATTCTAAATAATCACATTGAAAGTAGAGGTATTTATTTAAGTTACTCCTGATCCACAGGCTCTGCGTGTATCTATGGAGGAACAAAGGCAGAGGCAAGAAGAGGAGGCTAGAAGGGCGGCTGCCCAATCAGCAGCTGAGGCTGGCATTCCCACCTCAACCCCTGACGGTAAGGATGTGCGTGAATGTTTAAAATAGTGAAGGATGGTAAGCACAGGTGCTATGGGCTAGTACTGGTTAGATTGCAGGTTTCAAAATTTGAAGGATTGTTTATTAGGTCTTGCTGGTTAGTATGGCCCTGTAAGCCCCTGCTGGTAGATGCTGGTACTACATGATCTGGCAGCATAAAACATCTTTCACATTTTTATAGCCTTTCATGGTGACTTTAACATTTAACACTACTTCTGAATAACCTTTTCATGTATTGATTTGTTTGTGTAGCCTGTTCATGATCAAGTAATGAAATTGCATTGATGTTTGCTTTTTATTATTAAACAGATCTTCACCACCATACTTTGATTATTTACCATTTAGTTGATTCCCATTGCAAGACCAAGTCCTGATTTTCTGTGCCACTTTTGTTCTCCGCTTCAGAATCAGAGGAAGCTCTTCTAAAGATGTCTGCCTCTCAGCCTGAGAGCGGTGTGGCAGCACTTCCAGACTTCAGCAGCATGACAGAAGAAGAGCAGATAGCCTATGCCATGCAGATGTCCCTGGCAGGTGGAGGTTTGTGCCGCCTCCTTGTACCTTTTTAGTCTTAGAATATGCTCTGTGCTTTGACATAGTATGTAATATTGACCATTATCCCTCTTATGTCAGAATTCGGAGAATCAATGGATACGGGTGCTCCAATGGACACTGCGGAATCTAAGGTAGTTAAAAATATTGTCTGCTGGGCTCATTACAGTATACCGAGAAATGTTGAATTTCCTTGTATTTTACCCTTGTATAGTACCCATGTCTTTTCCTAAGATTCTGTGCTGACTAGTCTTTTTTTTTTCTTGTGCGTTTCAACTGATTCTACAGGAAGAGGATGATTATGATGTAATGCAGGACCCAGAATTCCTCCAAAGTGTCCTGGAGAATCTACCTGGTGTTGATCCCAACAATGAGGCTATCCGTAATGCCATGGGCTCCCTAGCCTCTCAGAGTGGTAACAAACAAGAGGGGAAGAAAGATGATGAGAAGAAGAAATAAATTCAAGTGTTCTGTGATTGATGTACAAGCCATTTGACATGTGAAATGAGTTCATTCAAGAAGTGGAAATCAGAAGTCCTTATAAAAGCAGTTTTAGATGCATATGGAGTTGCTAAGATACTCACTACCAAATTACTGCAATGTTGTGTGGTACCTCAAAAATTCACACATAGCTTGCTAATAATCTTTTTCTCCTTCTGCTCTGTGCACAATTGATTGAATATTTGAGAAAACCATGCAAAACATGTAATCTGAATGGTTTTTGCTTTTTTTCTATTGTCATTAAAACGTGACATCTGATCACATGCCTTACATTTTTTTATTTTGCTTAGAAACACATTTTACCTTAGTTTGTCAGTGGGATTTTTGACAAAATAATATTACACATGAAAAGTAGTATGTTTTATTTAAAAAAAAAAGAAAAAAAAAAGGATCCACTTGAAAGCATACAATATTTAGGATCTCTTCAAAGCCATTATTTTCCAGAAATATTCTAATGTTCTCAAGATCTACACATTTTTACAATATACAGTATATTTTTGTCCCATCCAGACATTCATATATGAACTCTCAAGGTTAATGTACATTTAACCACCTGTCAATATTACAAAACTGAATTTTAAAAGGCGTTGAAAATGTAACTATGAGATTTTTTACAGAGGAAGGACTAGAAGTTTGTGGAGTTAGACCGGATTATTTATATCTATTTACAGATCTTTTACAGAACCAAAAATGTCACTGAAGGCACAAAAGGAGATGATAAATGGCAGTACAGAGTTAACTGAGATAAGGCATAGTGACATGACCCCAGTAATACAGTATCTAAGAGTGGCAAGTGGGCAACAGCTTTAAAACTGAATAAACTTGAGGGTTCAAAACACGTTAGAAGTAAGAGTCGTAAAAATAATGCTAATTATTCCCACTTTTGTTCAAGATGTGAAAAATACATTTCTTGGATTCTGCAAATATTTCCTTTAAACATCGAAACTGTAAAACCGATAACTGTCATTAACATATATTTGGGTCAGAACATTCATTTTAAAGCATAATATCTGTGGGAAAATGTCTACCTTCTGACATTATAAATGATCAGTGTACCTGTACATATGCATCTCCCATTGCATGAAGTATGTAATGTTCATAAAGGCCCAACACGCTGGTTAGTTTTTCAGTACAGTCTGCACATTCAAAACTCTCCTCTGACTCTTGTTCTTGAGCAGGTGTTTCTACTTCCATGTCAACACTTGTCTCCACAAATGTAGGACAGTTGAGGCTGTTATTATGTTGACCATTTGCCATCATCTTTATGCTTTCACTTGAATTTAGGTTGGTGGTTTCCTGATCTGAAGTGGCCTGAGGTAGATGTGTGCTGTCAGATTGAGAAGTGATTTCACTGTTAGGAAGTTCAGGACCAGGATTCTGAGAGTCTGAGACCTCATTTGGTTCATCAGGGTCCAAATTAATGACCGAAAGCTGCACTCTGCGACTAGGGGACACATAGAGCTTGTCAGGGTGGGAATATACATATAGGCTGTCATCATTGGATATGCCATCAAGTTTGAGGTTTGATGTTTGATTCCTGCGAGTGGAAGGTGGGGTGGATGGTGTGTCATTACAACGAGAATCTGACAATTTTGAGGTAGGTACTACTGCTGGACGGATGTAAGTCTTTGCATCTCTAGAATGGCGTATCTGATGAGCGTAGAGCAAATCTCCAGTTGAAAAGCTAGCTTTACACCTTTTGCATTTGTGAGGAAAATCAAGCGGCTTTGATGGAATATCAGGGAGGGCCGGTCCGTGGTGTGTGGTGTGTGTTTTCAAGTGTTCCTTTAAGACTCTAGTATTTGTGAATGAAAGATTGCAAAGGAGACACATGTGAGAGGTAGAACCATTGTGCAGAAGACTGTGCTTGATTAGGTTTGTTAAACTACTGAAAGTCTTAGAACAGACATCACATTTCAGACTTTTATAAAGTTTATGAGACTCACATTGGTGAGCATGTAAGCTTGCCTCCTGAATGAAGGTTTTGGGACAGAGCGGACAAGCATACGGTCTCTGCCCGGCATGGTCAATCATATGCTCTCTAAAAGAGCTAAGGAAACGAAACTGCAGATTGCACTGCGTACAGGAGTAACAACGGCTTTTTAGGCGATGACGCTGCTGATGTAGCCATAGTTTACTCCACCTTTCAAAGAACTGTCCACAATGTGCACAAGAATATCTGAAACCAGGAGCATGCATTTGCAGATGAGCACTCAAATCCCTGTACCTCTCAAATCGCTGACCACAACGTGAACACTTAAATTTCCAAATACTTTGAGTGATTTCAATGCATTCTAAAGAGCTACTTGGGGAAGTATAGTTAACATCAGAACGAGCGGGGGATTGGGCATTTGGGAGCTTGATGGGTGAATGAGCAGAATATGTTTTAGGAGATTTTGAAAGAGCTGTATCTCTTGTTTGTGTAGGTTCCACATCCATCGAGTGAGGCAGCTGTGGGAGCTTTTCTGAGCTGGTTGGTGTTTGGGAATTCAGCTGAAATCCTGTACTTGGTAGACTCTGAGATGATGTACACTTTAGAGGGTAGGCTTGGGTAACACCTTGCAGGATTTCGGCGAGTGATGCACTACAAATCTTCTCCTCCCCACTTGACTGGCAACAAACCTCACAGTGAACATTCATCTCGGAATCCTTCTCATAACACTGTCCACAAGAAAAACAAATATATGGGGGAGAGCTGGTGTGTGTTTGAATGTGAAGAGTGTATTGGCACCATTTCCTGAAAAGCTGCTTGCATATTTGACACTTGAAGAATACTGGTGTGTTCACTTGACCATCAACTCCTTGACTTACAATGAAGCCCTCAATGTTACTACTCGCCTCATCATTTCTCCTTGCAATGCATGTTTTAGACGCTTGGTGCATCCTAAGTGCAGACAGTGCATTGAATCCATGACCGCAGTGAAAGCAGGAGAAAGGTGTTTCACCAGCATGGTCTTGAGAGTGCTTTTTTAGGGCTTTTAGTTGGTTAAAGCCTTTTCCACAAATCGAGCAAGCATATGGTTTAACAGGCCAGTGGGTTTTTTCATGAGCTATGAGGCTTGACTGTTTCAGAAATGTCTTCCCACAGTCTTTACAAGTCAAGAGCTTCTCTGCTTCATGCACTTGCTTGTGATCCTGCAGTTTGTCATGGTTTACAAAGTTTTTCTGGCAAATAAGGCACACATAATTTTTTGGGGTCTCTGAGGACACCTTTGATGAAGTATTTCTCTTGGTCTTTATGTGCTTCTGTGGTTCACTGTTTGCTTTTGATTCCTGCAGGTGAACTTTAAAATGACATAGCAAATCTTCTTTCTGAAAAAAACTCTGGCTACAGCAAGGACAAGGAAAAGAGATATCCTGTTTATGTACGTTATGGTGGGACTTTAGTTTAGACAGTTGAGAAAAGGCTTTTCCACAGATCTTGCATTTGTAGGGTTTGTCCCCTGTATGAACACGTTGATGAATGGTATATGCTGTAATGTGCCGAAAGGAAACTCCACAGTATTTGCAGGTGAGAGGTTTCTTCACTGTTTCTTTAGGCTTGAATCTTATTGTCTTGTTATTAGTCACTTTGTTTGGCATTACAGCACAGTTTTCACTATCCTGTGTGAAACTATCATCCTTCCATTCTGTAGAAGGCTGAAATGCATTTTCTGGCTCTGGTGGGTTATCAAGTACATTTTTCCCTGATGTTTCCATACTTAGTTCATCTGCTTCCTGAGTACGTTTTAGCTCAATGTTGGGTTTAATTTTTGTATCCAGAGAAATTTGTTCTGACTCCTTCTTGACCACATTACTAGAAATTAAGTTACAAATTCCTCTTGAGACTCTTGTATTATCAGTATAGGATTGTACAGAAACCTCAAATGAATCTTTTCTGTTCGGCTCAGCACTGTGTTCTTCCACTTTGCACTTCTTGACTTCTTTCATTAAACAGGAGGACAGGTCACTAGGAGAACTGCATAGGATGTCTGTTTTTGGTGTTATCTTGCAGTTCTCTGCAGTTATTGGTGAGATCATTTCAACATCGTCTAACTTGGTTTTCTCAATATCATTTTTCTCTGGTGTGTCTATATTATTTTGGTCTTCATTGGGACATTTACTGGTCATACTGAACTCTGTCTGTAAACCTTTGGCTGGTTCACAACAGTCTTGTGTTTTTAAACTTTGAAGCTGTCCATCTTTAATTTTTCGTCTCTTTCGACCACGTTTTCTTCCTCTCAGTACTTTAACTGCTGCCTTATTCTCTATCTTTATATCTGCCAACACACTGCCATCTTGTATAGCATTTTTTTCACAGAGTTTCTGTTTCTTCACTGTCCCAGACATAGGCAAAGATGTTTTCTCTTCCTCATTAAACACATTTGTTGAGTTTTGTGGGACGGAAGTTATGTCTGCTTTTTGAAAAGCTCTGACTGATGTTACAGATGTTCTGCTGGATACTCTCAAGCTTGTTGACTTTGGGTCTCTTATTGGTCTTTTAAGGTTCTTCCCTTTTTTATGCACAGATGTAGGGATGCTGTGTGACAAGAGATCATTAGCACTCTGAAGGGATTCCGAGGGATCAGTCCCCAATTGTTTGGTAACTATAACATTTTTATCCATATCTTTTTGCTTTATTGGACTTGCAGCTGCTTTGACAGTATTTTCTGTGCTCTCTTGACATGGAGAGAGATCTGAGTTCTGTACAGATGGAGAAGTGTTATCTTCTAAATGTGCTACAAATAATTTCTGTTTCTTGCTTTTCTTTGAAGGGGGTCTTCCTCGTCTTGGTGGCTTTTTCTCAACAGTGTATTGGTCTTCACAATCAGCAGTTTGCATGGAACTTGAAAGAGTCTCTCCAAGTGTTGTGTGACACCCAGTGATGTCTAAAGAGACTGTGCTCTTGCCCTGTGTTAACAAATTCTCAACAACTGGACCTGAGTTGATTTTTTGTGTCCGGGTTGATTTTCTTGATTTCAGTAATTTCAGTTCTTCTGGATTATCTGTTGTCCTTTGTGAAATTTCAGAAGTTTGAATTTGTGTGTTGTTTTGAAAATCACAGGCAATTGTTTTGTCATAACATATTTCTTTATGTTGTTCTTCTTTAATGGTTTGAGTTAACAGGCAAGCCATTTTCCTCTTCTTTCGTCCAGGTTTTCTTCCCCTTTTCTTAGGGGGTTTTGTGGCTTTGAGGTCTTTTTGATCAACCACAGCATCATCTTTTTCAGGCTGCTGTGATCCTACTATCTGACTATCAGACGGTTTACATAAACCTGCAACCTGTGTAAAAGTGACCATGACACCTGCCTCATCTGATCCAGTATTTTTCTCTTGAGACAAAGAAACACTATGTGCTTCTGCAATTTCCATGGATTTTTTGGATTTCTTGGCAACCTTTAAATGCTGGTCAAAGCTGACTCTTTCAGAATTCTCAGAGGCTACCCCATGTACCTCAGGTGGTAAATCTGACATTTTGTCGTCTCTGTGAGTCAGCTCTAGGATATTGCTTTGTTCATTCTCTTCTTTTTGCTCAAGCAATCGTTTCTTTTGTGTTTTCTTTGCCTTCTTCAGTGAGCTCTGAGGGCTGGCAACATCTTTGTTAGTGATGGAAACCTGGTTTTCAACATGACTTTCAACTGTTTCATTCACATTGTCGGTCTTTATGCAAGGGTCTTGTGTTGCATCCTTACTCTGAGCTACTGGTGGAGGCAGAAGTGGTGACAAAACTGTAGAATGATCAGCCACGTCCTCTGGATGATTATTTCTGACTTTCAGTGCCGATGTTCTCTTTTTCTTACATTTCTTTGTCATGCCTTCTGACCTCGAATTTGTCTTTCTGTTTGAAACTGGATTTTCTTGCTGCACAGTAGACTGTTCTTTAATATCGCTGATTGCTTGGGTAATGGGTGTTTTGCATTTAGTGGCCTTTTTAGTCTGTTTTTTCACCTTCACTTTTGTCTTCTTTTGTTTGAGAACATCTGAATTATCCATTTCTGTGGCTGATGTAGAATCAAATAGATGGATTTCTTGTTGCATTGTTTGGTCAGCTGCGGGTGTATGTACTGCTTCACATTTAATGTCAGACATTTTCTTCGATTTTTTTGCTGTGCTGTGAACTGAAGTTGAAAAACATTCAGTTTGCTGCAGAGTGAGTGTAGAAGCCTGCATTTTGAAAAGAGCAACTGAATGGTCATCCTTAATTTCCTGCCTAATTGCCTTTTCCTCAGTTCTTTTTTCTTTTAAAGTCAATTGTGAACTGGAGGCTACCATGTTTGCACCAGATTTTGAGGGTACTGCAGCCAGATCTTCTTGCTGGTTTACACTGAGTATTTCTGCTGCCTCATTTTTGATTTTGGTTACAGTCTTTTTTCTTGGCTTTTTCAGTGTGCTGCTTAGTCTTGAATCGCTTGAAGAGTCAGTCTTTGTAGGTAAAATAGAGCTTTCTTGTGTCACAGTTGCTAATAAAGATGTTTCTTCAACCAAATTACAATTTAAGTGGTTGTCATTTGTTTTGTTTCTAGAAAATCCTTTGGCTTCCACAGTCTCTTCTGGATTTGAAACCACAATAGATGAAAAATCTTCTGAGGACGGTAAAGTGACGTAGTCCTGTTGGCTAGTAGTAGATGATTGTGTCTCTATACACTTGACACCTGTCTTTCTCCTCCTACTTGATGTCTTTTCTGTGTTCTGTTGGCTGACACCTGAATAGTCAGTTTCTGTAGCATACACAGAATCAACTGAAGAAAGAGTCATATGAGTGGGTTCACAGTTCTCACCGACTGCGTTATGAGAAACTTTTTTGTCAAGTTTTTTTCTTGCTCTGGCTCTTTTTGTAGTTGGTTTCACAATGCTGACATCAGATTCTGAGAGTGGATTCAAAACACTTTGTTGAGCTGTTGTTTGATCAACTGCAGGTACATGTATTGTTTCACATTTAATATGTGACAATTTATTTTTCTGTGACTTTCTTGGTGTGCTGAGAATTACAGGAGACTCGACTTCATTTCCTACATTTAAAACAGAATCTGGTTGTTTAGCAGTGGCTGTAGAAGGCTGTGTGTCCAAAAGAGTAGTTTCACTGTCATCTGTTCTAGCTGCCTTTTTCAGAGGACTTTTTGCTTTCACAGTTTTTGTTTTGGGAGTCATCATGTTTTCCATATCCTCTTGTGGGCATACGTTGGGTGTTTTTGCTGATTTGTTGTTATGTGCTCTTTTCTTCTGCTTTGATTTCTTTGGGTTATTCTGAGGGCTTAGAATTTTTAAAGATTCAGTCACTGAGGTTGAAACAGACTCTATTTGACCCTCAGAGTCTTGTGAAGACTGTCTATTCAGCAGACTAGCATTCTTATTTTTTCCTTTAGAAGGAAATCTTCTCACCTTCTGATGCCCTTTGACAGGCATGTCTGCCTCAACTTCAGAAAATGTTGTGGGAACATCTTTATGTGGATCATCTTTGCTTTGTAGTGTTTGCTTTGTAGTCTTTTTTCTGGATTTTTGTATTTTTTTTGGAATGGACTCTAGACTAAAGATGGTATGTTCCATTACTGCTGGATTACTGATTCCTTTCATTGGAGCTGTGTCATCGACCTGAAAATGTGATGTACAGCCCTCTTCTGGGGACAAGACCGTGCTTTGAGACGAACACTGATTGCCAAGGGTAGCAGAGTTTTTTGTCTTTAAACGTAACCTTGTTTTTTTCTTCAGTTTCTTTTTAGAAACTACCTTCCTGTTGATCCTAGCATTTGACGGTACTTCTTCCTGTGAGGCTTCAGAGCAGCTATTATCTGGCTTTTGTGAGGTCTTTGCTGTATCTGCCAGTTGCTCAAGTTTTGCCATCCGACATTTTTTCCTTGGTGCAGGTGGGTTTACAACATCACCATTTGTAATTAAGTCCTCCTCTTTTGGTGCAGTGTTGTCATGATCAGCCAATAAAACATTTTTACTAGCTTTCTCACATCCTGTTGTGTCTAGTTTGACAGCACTGTCTAATGTTTCTGATCCATGCATAGAACAGTCATGTCTTTTACCAGATTTGTATATTGGTCCTTTTAATGCCTCAAGCTCAGATTGTTTTCTTTTTCTTGCTTTCTTATGCCTTAGCAATGTTTTCTGTACGTTATGTTGAGAGGAGCAGTCCGTCCTTGATGTGGGAGAAGGTGGAGCTTCCTGAACATTCTCAGTAGATGGAGGAATACTGCTTTCTGGAGTAATGTTGAGAAGTACCTTTTCACTTCTTTCAGAGTTTTTTACATTCTCGTTAAAAGGCGGAAGAACCATACTTAGACTTATTGGGGTTTGTTTTTCTTGGACATGAATATCACATTCATCTGCAGTTCTTTGAGTAAACACAGAAGTTGAGGTAAGTGTCAGTGTCCCATTTTTTGAATTGCTCTCTTGAAAACAAAGCTCATTTAATTTGCCACTTTCGACTGGTTCAAACTGAGAACCTTTGCATTTAGAATCCGTGTGAATTCTGCTGGATACAACAGGTAGATCTGGAACTGTCTCTGATACTGAAGAAGAGTTCTGAATTTCTGGGGAAAATTTTGTTTCTACCTTTAGACTGAGTTCAGTTTTTGTGTTAATAGATGTCTCTTGAAAATCATTAGTTTCAATTTTTCCTGGCACAGGTAGAATGTTCTCAGAGATCCTTTCTTCTGTTGGGATCCGCAGTTTTAAGTTTTCACATTCAACCACAGCTGTGTGTTGACTGCCCACTGAGGCTGGAGTGGGTACAAGATCAGAAACTTGCTTTTTTAGCTTACTGCCAAAGTCTTGACTGTTGGGCAAACATGCAGCATTTTGTTTTATAACTGTAGTCTCAGAGACATTTTCTTCTGCATGTTTGAAGCCAGTATTTATGCTAACAGGACTAACATCTTTGCACGAGAGCCCACATTGTTGTGTTGTTCCCTGGATGGTGTGATCAACAGACTGGTTGTCCAAAGGAATACCTGGAAACTGTTCGCTTTTCATAAGACTTTCTGATAAAGGAAAAGAAGTGTATGAACTCCTGTTAAATCCTGCTAATAACCCTGGCTCATGTTCTCTGATTCCAGAAATTCCAAGTTCCTCTTTTCTAAGACATGATCCAACATCTAATATGCATGGCTCCTCATGTTTGCCCTGAGAACAGATTAAATATATGACAATAAATTAATTATTTGTTCTTTAATGGCTTATTTTACATTCTGTTTTATAAAGTCTACATTCAAAAGATTTTTTTTTTTATATCAGCACCTACCATTTCCAGAACATCTTTATTTTTACTGATGTCATCTGACAACATTGAAATAAAGGAATCCGATTCTTCTTTTACTCCTTGCCCATCCACCTTCTCATTTTCTTTGGATCCTGCAATCTGATAGTGGTCCTTCAATCTATAATTTGCCTCAGTTTCAGGTCCTTTATATATAGGATTATAGTTATCCATTAGGGGGCCATGTTCATCCATGGATAAAGTCTGTTCCATTTCCATTCCATTACTCATCTCTAAAGCATCTTTGATCACTGATGTCCAATTACCATTTCCCTGGTCCACTTCTCGGTTCTGTGAAAAGACAGAAAAGACATTAAGTGACAATGGAGAAATAACATTTATTTTGGTTATGCAGTGTAGAGGTTACATACCTTTTCATGTGTCACATATTGGGCACACCTGAGGGGAAGCATATGCGTGGCACTAGCTAATGCTTCACCCAAAGGATCTTTTAAAAAATCACTTTCTTCCCTTCTCTCCACTGCTATCTTTTCATCCACTGCAGTGCCAGGTTTGATGAGACAATGATTATCAGGAGAATAGGAATATTTATCAGAGTTTGTTAACATTGCTGAAGAAGTTCCATGGTAATCTGGTAGCAAAGCCTTAAATGCACCACTCATACAAGATGACAGTGGTGTCATTGGTTCTCCAGCAGCAAAGCTGTCTCCTATCACGTCATGCTCCTAAAGAGATATTTGAGTTTAGAAGTGAGGAACTGGATGCAACCTAATATTGTTGCTCGTCTTCAGCCTTACAATTGATATGTCACCTACCTTTGGCTTTTTTTGGAGCCAGGTACTGTGAGACAACTCTTCTGCTCTTCCACAATAATTCTCCTCAGTCATTACTTTATCATAATGTACAAAAATAAAACGACCTACCTCCTGACGTTCCCCTGCTGTATCATAGGGAACCCTGCTGTTATGGCTTCCATGTTTATTCCATGGTGGTAGCTCGCCATCCATGGTGCCCAAATGGTTTATTGGAGATAAAACGCTCTTATGAAATGCCTGTGAGGGGGGGAAATTGTTTAGATTTAGTTCTAAGTTTAAACTCAAGATTTGAGCATTTCTTATAGATCAAAAATGTATACTAACAAAATGAATTTTTAATATTTAAAAAAAAAAAACTATTAAAAATCTATAATTTATTTTAGCTACATATTTATGTGTCAGAAAAAGAAGACTGCTTGATCAAGACCTGAAGATAACCATTTTGATGGCTGCCTATGATAACACTCTCTTTTAAAGTATTTACTTTTAATCTCCATACCTGCACCTTCTCTGTCTTGTAAGGCAACATTCTCAA
>SCHK01206035.1:229-13845 GCA_004124795.1 Poropuntius huangchuchieni
TGACCAATTTATAATTTATTGTAGTTTATTGCTTTTTGCAAACACATCATCAATCATTATGGCTTGTAAACACATCATTATGGTTAGAAAATGTCCAGATATTGTATTATCCCCACACACAAAACATATTAATGCCAGGAGTAAAGTGGGCCATAGACTCTTGGGTTGGGTTCTTTCGACTTGGACCAGTAGGAGACCAAACGCAATCATGACAGACAAGAGACCTGTCCCAACTCAAAGCCGCATTGTGCACGTCCTACCTGTCACCAACATCCAGTGTCTGAAAGCCACACGCAGGATCTGTGCCTATTCAATTATACATGAAGCAAACAGAATCAAATCAATTAGGTATTGCTGTGGCATGAATGAAAGGTGCATAATTGATGCCAGCTCTCCTGCATTATACATATCTGTCTGCAAATCTCCACGTACCATTTCCTAGGGAGAGTCAAAGAGCACCGAGGCCACATTTCACCACTTTATTGACTTAATCTACTCATTTGCATTGGCATGAGACGGACGTGGAGACTGATCTTCGGCTGAAAAGGATCTCTAAGGGTTTTGGTTTTGCCATTAAATAAGAAGGCCACAGTTACCACAGCATGCAAATATCCAAATATTTTCCATCGATGTCAAGATATCAACTGGATCGGATCATATTGTGGCAAGAAAACTCAATATTGGAAAAACGGTTTCTGGAGGAACTACTCACGAGTGGGCATGAGAGTATTAGATGAGGTGAGAGGCAGAGATTTTGGGGTCCATTTCTCTCTTTATATTCTCAGGGCGTCTAGACAGATGGCAGACATTAAAAGGAGGAGCCATGTGACATCTCTCAACCGCACCGCTGAGATAGAGGTAATTAAAATACATTTAATCAAGTTACTCTAATGAAAAATGCAGCTGGACACCCGGTTCCACCTTCTGCTCCCACTCTCACACTTAAACTCTCTAACTTTTGGCCCCCTGCTTACCAGAAAACTGAACTCGCAATAAGGCCTTTTTTTGGCTTTACATATAAAGTGGGACTGGGTACCATTAACTACATCATGATACAGCACACATCACAATATACAATAACAAACACAAACCACAAATAAAATTAGTAAAATCAAGGTACAAGAAGTACATATAAACCTATATATTTAAAATATAAATAACTGTCTTTAATTTGTTACTGTATTAGCAAATTGTCTTAGGCACAGCATTAAAGGCTTTTGGAGTGACTGTTTAATAATGGGACAAACTAAACAAAAAAAAGCATTTAAAAGTTATTGGGGCCTTTTATTAATACTAAGGAATAAAAAAAAAAAAACATTAATAGCAGTGACAACACTAATAATGATTTATAATAATACAAAAATAATAATATAGGCCTATTATAATATAAAATAAATAATAGTTATAACAATTAATAATCGTTTGATAAGAAAATATATTTTCTTAGTATACATAAGAAAGGCCATATTGTAATAGTAAATAATATAAACTGACATTTCAACATTTAACCAGGTTTTTCACTCTAGCCTTAGCATGTCTGAATTTATGAGATTATTTTCATTAAACTCACTGCCTCACATACTGCTGAGCAAGACATATTTTCCGAGCATCACATGTAACTACTGATTTGCATGACGCTGTCACAAAATAAAGAGTAATATGTTTACATTCGCCTGACGCGCTGACATAATTCCTGATATAAACCATCTATCATCTCAATGCATTTACATAAACACCACATGCGCATTATTAAACACGAATTTAAAGAGACCGCGATCACACAACACAAATGACATCTCACACCGTCCACACAGAACACATGTACTCACCTTCCGTGTCGAGGAGGAGACGCTGACTGTGTGGGGGATTGTGGGCAGCGTAGTTTATTAAGCTCTCGCTAGAGCGCAGTCCAATGCGTCACAAAACTACATTTCCCATTACTTTGTTGTTGCTGTCAACCACATTCAGGATGTTCGAAGTACGATTACATGTTATTAGTGAGATATTTCTTGTACTTTGTTTTATATCACGTTTCAGTGCCGCTACATTATACACATAAAAAATGTTTTGTCATTGAATAGGCTAAAATAAGAGTGGAATGTAACAATAAAACGTTATTAGATGCATGATAATATCTCACATCAAAACATAATGAGTAGGTAGGACCTAAATGTGTTTATGATATGTTTATTTATTCATTTTATTTATATCAGGAAGGCAGTGCTCATATGATTCTGAGAGACCCTGTTGTTTCTGATTGATTAAACCACTGGTGTTACAACTCAGGTCTCGACTCCCAGGTTGTCGCTAAAAACATCAAGCTTAGACATCCATAGGCTACTTCAAGTATCCCAGAAGTCATTAGGTTTCCCTTATGCAGTGAACCGATTGATTATTGTAGAGAAATTGATTAGCTGACTTAATTAGAATGGACAGCTGATTTAGCTTTAAAACTGGGGGAAAACCTCCCTGAGGAACATTACATGACTGTTAATTAAACACTTAGTTAAACTTAGCCACCAAAGACATTTTGTACTAATCTAAAAAGAGTCAAAGATAGTGTGCTGGCAGCTGCAAAGTTTATGAGGCCTTTTATAGCTATGAGTAATAATTTTTCAGTAAAGCGAAGGACAGAGTTATTGTTATACCGCATATGACATTAAGAATCAGACTACAGTGAAAAATGGCATGAATGGCATATTTAGGGTTTGTCTGTTGCTCGCTTCGTATCGAGTGGGATATTGATTTACTGTCATGCAGATGTTGGATAAATGGGGCAACATCTGGATATGACAGAATGACTTATCATAAAACTACACTCTCATTGGCAGCTGTTATTTCCCCTCCTACCGGCAGCCATTAGCTCGCCGTTCTATTCTTTAAATTAATATATTAATTCAAGTGGCTCCGACAGCAAATATATGTCAGAGTTTATGTGGATTACTGGAAGCCATAGCTATAGTAATAATAATACTAATATAATAATAACAGATGCTGAAGTCACATTCTTCCTTAATATGACAATAAATCCATTTAATGATTTTCTGACTTGGCAAAAAAGTACCTAATTTAATAGTAAAGAATCGTTTTAAACAGTGAGACAAAAGAGTCATGTGGTGCTCCAACCCGATATTTTAAAATATCGAAACATGCAAACGAGATTATACAAAATCATACAAATTGACCCTGGGAGTTTGATTGACAAGCAATTTGACCAGTCATATTGCAGAATCTGCTATTTGTCCAACAAACCAGACAGGAGAGTAAAAATTGTTTGTATTGACATCTTTCTGTGATTGAAACAAAATACCTTCTGATGTTCAAATGTTTATTTCAGGAAGAGATGATCAGTTCACGCGCCACTTGTACTGAGGCGCTACACAACACATTAAAGGAGCAGTTCACTTCCAGAAAGAAAATTTCCTGATAATTTATTCAACCCCATGTCAGACAAGATGTTCATGTCTTTCTTTCTTCAATCTCAAAGGAAAATATTACAGGAATGTTCTCCATATAATGGAATTCAGTGGTGGCCAATGGGTTGAAATTCCAAATTGCAGTTTCAATGCAACTTCACAGGGCTCTACACGATTTACTCTACTTATTTAGTGCAACAATTAGACATTTTATTTAAAAAAATATATATATAATTTTTAACCACAAGTTTTCACGATGTGAATGCGCATCTTCACACATTGCATAATTACATTGGAAAAGTCACACGTGGTTAGATCTTCATCTGTGTACTTTGGGTTAAAAAGGTAGGGTAGACCGAAAAACTCCTGCAACTTAAAAATCTTCAGACATCGTTGTTTTACCTTTTTATGTAAAGGGCGTTTGACTTTCTTTCCACATTCACTTTGTAAACACTGGTCGGTACTTCTGCCTACTTCACGCATGCGTGACTACGTAATGCATGAGGTCTAGCTAGTGCAAGATGACCATTTGTGGTTAAAAAGTATATAAATTTGTATTTTTCTATGTGTTTGTATTCTTCCTTGTATTAGAAATTTTTATTTATTTATTTATTTGTTTTTTTTACCTATTGTTTCGCTAGTTAACACACATATTACTCGGCTGGGATCAAGCGCCTTTTAAAGCTGCATTGAAACAGCGATTTGGACCTTCAACCCGTTGGCCACCATTGAAGTCCACTATATGGAGGAAAATCCTGGAATTAGTGCTGTCAAATTATTAATCATGAGTAATCGCATCCAAAATAAAAGTTTTTGTTTACATAATATATGTATGTGTACTGTGTATATTTATTATGTATATATAAATACACACACACACACACACACATCCATGTATATATTTCAGAAAAATGTTACTTTTACATATTAAATATATTTCTAACAAAGTATATGAATATAAATATAGACATGTAAATACATGTAAATATTTTCAAAATATACATCTGTAACGGAGGGGGTTGTGACGACGAAGTAGGGGTTAAACTGCAGGCTTTATTAAACAAAGCGTGGTCAAACAGGCAGAGTCGAAAACACCAGCAAACAACAATGGCAGAGGCAAAAGAGTAATCCACAAAGGCAGGCAATGGTCAGGGCAGGCTGCAAACAATCAAAAAACAAGGAAACAGTCCAAGGATCAAAACATGAGAAGGGCAAAACTAGAAACACTGAAACTAGGAAACACAGAAGGCTAAACATTCAATCACCAGCAAAGTCAGAGAGTATGTGTGCTACTTTTAAAGTTTAAATATAAACAGTACAACCACATATATTATGCAAACAAAAACTTTTATTTTGGATGTGATTAATCGACTAAAGACTTTTTTTGTAGTTTTTTTTTTTTACATGGGGGTGAATAACTTTTCATTCTGGAGGTGAACTACTCTTTAAAGAGCCACAAAACATAATTTATTATATCATGAATTTCTTTTAAAAATTACAAAATTAGAAAGCAGATAGTGTTTCATACTCCCCTAATTGGCAGAGTGACACACCTGTTGCTGATTACAAGAATTTTTATTAATGAATCATTGCTTGGTACTGCTGTTCTTGATGTCTGATGAAGGCCTTGATAATGGCTGAAACGTCATTGTCAGTTTCCTCTTCGCACTGCAATGTATTTTCCACTGCATGTGTTGTAAAGGAGACAAGAGTCATTTATTTTATTTTATGAAATACTTTCCTGTTTTTTTTTTTTTAATTTGATTGGTTGAGGGCTGACTTGATATTCACCTTGATTTTGCTTTGTTTTGCTCACATACACGTCTCATATTTCATGTTAAGTGTATACTTGTCATGGTTGTCTCCTTGGTAACCAAATATAGGATTTTGATGAATAGGATTACAGGCAAAATGGTTGGTTGTGGAGGAAATGATGCCATCAGCGAGGGACAGTCACAGTTTGTGTAAAATTGTATGCAAATGTACACATGCATATAATATGATTATTTCTCTATGTTTATTTAGATTATAATAGTTTTTAAAATGTAATATTTTACCATGTGCTTTTACAGAAAGTTTAAATTTCCTTGCATCTCTTTGTATTTATTTGTAATTAATTAGTCAGGGACTGCTGAGTACTTCTTTCTTATTGTTATATATAATGTCTGTCCAATGTCAAGAGCTGCCAAGTCGAGTTCTTAAGAAGAGCAATCTTTCCTAGCCAATAAAAATCTCCTCTGTTCTTTACTGACAGCACACTTCAGTTTAAGAAGGAGCTTTTTAACGGCATGTCCTACTGTATCAGTATTACTGATTCATTTATCTTTTTTCAATGAAAAACAGGCAGTAGGACTGATTGATAGGTTGAGACAGGATGTAACAATAGTATAAGGACAAACATGACTAAAAAATAAAACACATGGTACTTCATGAAAAAAAAAATGCTGTAAAATAGACAGCTGCTCTATGTCTTTGTTTAGAAAATCCAATTAAAAAGCAATGCTGAGAATAAGAACAGGGTTAAGCTTATGAATGATCTGTAAACCGTATATTTTCTATATTGTTCACAAAAGAAGTGACACTCTTTTCAACTAGAAAATCTATTGAATGTTGGCAACAACATGCAATACTGTACTATTGTCTTTTCTCATTGCCAAAGGCAATTTATAACACTGAAAAGGTTTCCACATATGTACTCCAAATAATAATTCAAAATCATTTTTATTCATATTTTATATAACCGTGTATTGTATTGATGCAATGTAGAAATGCTAACCTCTGAAACCCCCATACGAACCCACTCTCACCCTACCACACACTAACCTCTTGCTGCTATTGTTCTCCAAGGCCTGTTTAAAAACTGTTTGCAACTCTTATGTGCAGTACTACGTGTGTGAGTAGGCCACACATACAGTAGGTGGATGAGTAGGCCTCACAAACCTCCACCTGTGGTAATGCTCTCTGCTCTCTCTATGTGCACTGGACATTTCAACATCCTCACCCGACTCAGTGCAGTAATACATGTGTACAAATACTACACACTCATCTTTCACTGTCTCCAAGTTGCAATGTATGCTCTGAATGTCTCTTTTTGTATCACTGCAATTCAAATTCAAAATATATGTCCAAGGTGTATGTAAAGTATTTATCTAAAGTATAGTTAGTGTACTGTGTGTATAGTTAGATTGCATAACAGGTAGATAGATAATAGATAGATAGATAGATAGATATCTAATGTTTATATTTATNATACTGTGTGTATAGTTAGATTGCATAACAGGTAGATAGATAGATAGATAGATAGATAGATATCTAATGTTTATATTTATTTGAAAATATGTAGCACTGTAGTTGTAGGAATGTGTGTGCATGCATGTGTGTATGCGTGTGTGTGTGTGTGTGTGTGTGTGTGTGTGTACAGGTTTATATATCCTGGTGGGGACTGAATATACAGTACACAGACTTATGGGGACTCGTGGCAAGGTGGGGACCTAAATCGAGGTCCTCATGGGTACACAAGCTTATAAATCATACAGAATGAGTGTGTGTGTGTGTAATTTTCTATTTGAGTATTTTTTTTAAATGTAATTATTTAAGTTTTCAACATCATTACACCAGTCTTCAGTTTTACACGATCCTTTAGAAACCATTCTAATATGCTAATTAATAATGGTTCTTCTTATTATTATCAATGTTAAAAACAGTTTTTGCCTCTTAATACTTTTTTCAGGATTTTTTTGATGAATTGAAAGTTCAAAAGAACAGCAATTGTTTGCTATAGAATTTTTGTAACATTATAAATGTTTTTAATGTCACTTTTGATGCATTTGCTGAATAAAAGCATTTTAGTACATCATGCTTTTTACATAAATATGAAGCAGCACAGCTTTTTTAACACTGATAATAATAAGAAATGTGTACACTGTAAAAAGTGAAAAGTTGACTTCACTTAAAAAAATAAGTTAAGTGAACTTTACCACTCATTTGACTTTTTTAAAATTATTATTTACTTAATAATTTTAAGGCAACAGGTTTCCTCCATTTTTTTTTAAAGTTAAGTCAACTTTTATTTTTACAGTGTATTAATCAGCATATTAGATGATTTTTTTGATGGATCATGTGACACTGAAGACTAAAGACCATGTACTTGCATGTCAATATTTATATTCAAATAATTTATATAATAAATAAAAAAAATACATATAGGCTATATATTCTTTGTTGTGAAATGATATGCATTTTACACCCTTCCCCATCCCGATGATAATTCCAGACACAGAGCTTGCATGAAGTGATTTTATTACTGATGTTATCTGAAGTGTTTGGTTTTATCCCAGATAAAGGCGAAGCGAGAGAAGGAGAGCGCCTTTGTGCGTCCATCACACACTGACAGCAGCAGCAGCAGCTCCGTTACGTGCTCGGCGCTAGGATCCGGCGGATCTCTCTCTCTCCCTCTCTCTCCCTCACTCACTCACTCTCTCTCCTCTCTCCGTCTCTCTCTCTTCCAAGCCTGTTTTAAAGTCTCTGCCAGACTTCAGCTCATGCGCTACTTCCTGGATGGCGGAATGGAAAGCTTCCAGAGCCGCTCCAACTCTTGTCTCTGTGTTTTCAGCCTGATGCATGGACTACTGCTCCTCTAACATCTCTCTCTTAATCCACTGTCCCCTTGACATGTTTCTCTTCTGGACTACAAGCTCAGCCATCTGAAAGAGAGAGAGAAAGAGAAAAGAAAAAAAAAACTGTTTCCTTTGGCTCGGTCGAACTTCAAAAGAAAAAAAAATCTCTCCAAAGGACTTCTTAAAGGAGGCGGCCGAAATACATTAAAGCGTGTCCTGTGCGTTTGCATTGCTTGTTTGTGGGAGTTTTTCGTTCACCAGGAGGATAACTCTGTCAACAGTTGCCTTATTCCAGATCTCCATGTATACAGTGTGACATGCGGAGGCTACTGCGACCGCGCTGCTGCTGCTGGTGGATTCCGCCTCTGCTTTTCTCCTCGCTCGTGCTCCGCTGGGCACACTGTCATCCCGGTAAGTTGGATTCGAGGTGGATGAAAATTATGTTTTAAATCGCTCCATCAAGCATTACGACCGATTACATTGGCTGCGTAATGTGGAAACAACCCATGTTCGCAGTTAAAACCACGCGAGGCTTTTTATATTGGAGAATTTTTTTCCAGTTGTAAAACGTGGAATAGGTACGATCTAACACAGAACTGTAACGTTCATAATGATGTCTGTTAATATCCCACAATCTCTACAGATGATCCTCTCCTGTTGTTTATACGCGCGCAGACCCGTTATTTCTAAACAACACACTGAAATCCGTTCTAGGAAAGGCATTATACGATGTCTTTCAGCAGGCGTTACTGATTTGAGCAGTTTGAATAATAATAATGCACGATAGAGTTAAGTAATCGTTCGTTTAAGTATAACTTCGCAGCATTTCATTCCTTACTTTTTAACGTGATTTAGGCACTTTCTCTTAGGAAAGACAGTCTAGGGTCTTTTTTATATGTAATATTACAGATATGTTGATTATTGGCTTAGCCAGTATTTTTACAGATTCAATTTTGTTATCGGTTCTTTAAAATCGGGTGGCATCTGATTTAATGGGTATCTTAAGAACACCGTCCAAGAATGCCATAACACTACAGAGTGTTCAAGAAACTACACTTTTTACAAGTAAAATACTTACTTTTGAAATTATTGTTTGCATAATTGTTTATAACTTTTTTTTTAACGTCCATTCGTTTTTAACTGAGCAACATAGCATTTCAAACTTGATAGTTAAACATAGTCCAAAAATGCTTCCATTACATTTATTGTTATTATGATATAATAAAATAATAATAATTATAATAACCACAAGTATTTTGTTATTAATATTCATAATGCATACTGTTTTTATTGTAGCCTCATGATTTATTATTGTTATTATAATTATTATTATTGTGTCAAAAGTCATAAATAAAACAATATTTTGGTATATCCTAACCTGTATTACTTTTGGACGTTCTGCATAGAAGATATGCACATGGCGCTCAGTAGCGCTAAGGAGCAGCATAGTTTTGGGGTCAGTTAGGAAAAAGCGCTTTAATTGTCATTAATTTGGTTATTTATTGATGATTCAAATGTGATGTTCAGTTGGATCAGGGGAGTAGGGATGAAGCTTTGAATACGAATTCCCACAATAACTCGCTTCAGACTAACACTGTTTTCCTGAAAACCGTAAGAATCTGATTTTTGGGGGCTCGTCCGGGTTTTCAAATTGTCTCATATTCACATATATTTGAAGGCATCTGGTTTAGGATGACCTTGAGCGTGTTTGAGTGATAGGTGAGGATCTCTCAGGCTCTTCAGGTTTGCTGTGATGATAGACAGCAGCCAGAAAAGGAAGAGAGTCTGAGATGCACAAGCCATTTCAACCATGAGGAGACTGATAAGCTCTGCATATTTGCATGAGATTTTATGTAACGCTGGAGGCGTCAAGTCTAATGTATAATTCCAGAGAGTATGACATTCTCAGGTCTTCGAATCAGACCTTATGGAAACACAACCACTGTTTGTGCTCTTTTAACCAAATGAAATCATCTACACAGGCAGTCACATGTGACACAAGTGACAAGAAAGCCATATTCATAAACAAGAAAAGCTTAAGAGCTTTACCGCTCCATACAAATGAAAGATAACATGGTTTGCAGATTGCATCTCCGCTATGTATTGCATTTTTTAAAAAGTGCATGCGTGCATGCAAAGCCACCATGTGTTCGGGAAGTCTCATTAAAATACCAGAATGTATTGTGTTTATCTCTCATCTTTCTATCGGATACAACTCAAAACATAAATTTCCGCTATAGCTGACCTACTTCTGGGCACCTTGATGGTTTTGTCGCTTTGTTCGCAGTCAATCACCGTTGCAGGAATAAACTAATTAACGCCGCATTCTACACAAGACTTTATGGTTTCTCTGAAAATTCACTTTAGATACTGGACCAGTCAGAGTGTCCTCTGGTTTTTCTATTGTTTTCTTTTGCCACTAGTTTTCATCTCACATTCTGTGTGATCCAAAGCTACAAGAGCAGGGCGCTCAGGGACTCGGTGGACATTGGGGCGAGCATTGAGCGCTGACAGCGAGATAAAGTGTCCAAGTTTCTGCATCTCAAACAGCCGAGAGATTTCATCAGGCCCGTGATGAATGTTCAATGAATAACACATTGTCACCAAAGGGCAAATGCCTGACTCAAGGTTGTGGACATTATTGACAATCTCTTCTGTCTGTTTTTTTTTTTGTTTGCGCCTCTCTCTCTCATGTCTGTCGCAGTATGTGTTTCCGTCCATCGCACTGTCTCCGTCGATTTCTCCAAGAGAAAGGCGCACGCTTCCAATTCTAGAGTCGGAAGTGGGGGAGAAATGAAGCTACCGTAGAACAAAAGACAACTTTAATGCGTTCCGTTTGCTTCCTGTCATTCCTCCTGCCCTCTCTGCTTTTTTTCCCAGACATAGGTCTTTTTAAGCTCAGTGACATTTGTTCACTTGTCTGTGTCTGATAGACCTGTTCTTAGCAGAACCACTGCTGCGGAAAGACAAGCGAGCTCTGTATCCGCCGCCGCTGCAACAGTGACATACGTGCTGGAAAAAGGAGAACAGCGCAACTTTATTTATTTCTGTCATGCCGGTGGGAAACAAGTGTCTGCACACTTGAGTCTCCAGTAATGGCCAGTTTGCTGACGGTGCAAGAGAGGAAGCGAGAGGGAGGGAAAGATCTCTCGACGGGGCGTCTGTTGGCCCCAGGCAACGCTCATCTCTCTACAGTCCGGTTGATGTAGCCGTTGGAGCGATGGATGACTAGTACGGAAGAGAAAATTCTAGCGCCGTTTCCACCTGGTAATTTAAAGCTATCAAGCTGAACTAGTGATACATGGTGAAACTAGTAAAAAAAAAATCCCTGAGTCTACGGCGTGTAAATCAAAGTAGGGAAGCAATAGAAATGATCTTTTTTTGGCCACTCTTTTTCTGACCTGCCATGCAGAATTCCGAGGATTCACCCAAACGGCGATGCCGAGGAAAAGACGGTTATTTCTGTCGCATGACGAATAGCATGCCACGCACTGGAGAGCACAATGATAATTCGAATCTCTTAAGAGGCATCAGACTTCCTGCCTTTCCGATTTCCTTTTATGTGGGCGAGGAGCCATTTCTGTGTCTAATAGAAAAGGATAATTTGCTAAATGTCCGTTCGGAAACGACAGGCACTTAAGATGGGGGGTAGAGTCTCAGGAGTGAGATAGCTGGAGCTGACATTTGGGCCGGACTGGATGCACTAGCGGCCCCTGTAACAACATTATCATCATCATCATCTCTCTCCGCTCGGGCCGTTATCTGTCCAGCTGGGTGACCAAAACTGCTGTAATGTTCGCCAGGTCACTTTATCAGTCACGAAGCCTGTCATCGTTGCCCGGCTCTTCTAATAGATTGATTAAAAGATAGGGCCGTGCGGACGGGTAAACGTGTGGGGTGATGTCAGGCTGCCGTGGGGTCGCTCTGCCAGAGTTTGTTAGCAGTGTGCTCAGTGTATTGGTATCTGGACTAAAAGCTGTGCGCGATTAGAATCATCAACATGGAGGGAATAAGAGGAGTGACTCAATTTGGATGCTATCTACTCTACCAACTTCATTAGTGGTTTGATTTCTGTGCAAATATACAGAATATATTTATAATTCAACTGGTTAATTTATTCAATAATATCAATTTATTTAAAAAAAAAAAAATGTGTTGAAATATGTGTTTATTTAAATGTTTGGCATTTTTATTATTGATATAGATTGTAGTTTTTAGTTTTTATTTAAATCACATGATTTTTTACTAATAGATGTGGAAAATTCAGCTTCTCGTCACAGAAAAAAATAACATTTTAAAGTAATATTGTAGCTGTAATTATTGTGGATGGTTTGATTTATATACCAGGTGTTCAGTCTTGACTTCTTGCAATTAATTTGTTGTGTGTATTATTAAATTTAAGTGATAAAGTAAACAGCTGTTTTTATTTTACATTTTTCTCACACTGTCTCTTTCTACCTCTTTATTGTTGTTGTTGTGTTGGATGTTATGAATGGATCTCAAGGAGTATTAGGGCTCTTGAGTGAAGGACTCATCCCTAGTTTACCGTAATGGTCTTGGTGAAGGCAGACGTGTCTGTGTGTGTGAAAGTGCGTATATGTGTCTGTTCTCATGCTGGTACATTTTCTCCTCATCTCCACTGGCAACCACAGCTCACAGTATGTGCCAACCACCAAATTAAGTGGACATTCATGAAGCATGCTGGTAGATCCTGTATTAAAGACAAAAATAAATGCAGATAATGAACCCAGCGTGCAAAGAATCACACTTTCCACTTGGATGCGTTCTTATACTTTAACACCAGTCATGTAATGCTATATTTATGGATAAGGTTATTACCATGGAGACAGAAACTTAAATGTTGTACTTTGCTTACTTAGTAGTGTATGCAAACTTTTGGTCCTTTTAATGAAATTTTAACCTGCATCTATGTTATGTATTTTAACAGCTTCTGAAGTAACAATGCACAGCCCAGTATGTCAGATGCACAAGGTACTTCGTATGACATTCTTCAAAAAAGACCTTCGAGCATAAGGGTTATTAAGGGGCCAGAAAAATTGGGTTTTAAAGTTGCAAGTTTTGTAAAACGAGTCCGTTATCATCCATAAATCTGTGAAAATGGAGGTATAATGCGCATTTGTATTATGTGTTTATAGGTATTTGCACAGGCGCATAGTGTTTCTTTACAAAGTGACATTGCCACCTACTGGCCTGGCATGCATAATGCAATTTTAGTAGTGTTCGCTGATCTGTGTGAAAGGGGATCATTTTAACATTTTTTGAAAAAATCATTGAAAAATCATTTATATTTTTAGTACATTGTTGTTGCGTAAACATACCCTAAAACAAAAACTGAAGCTAAAAAAAAAAAATCTTAATTGGAAAAAAATTATTGTTAACTGAAATAAACAAAATATTAAAACTGAAAAATCATTTTAGCTAGTTGCAATACATTTCTTTTAATTTAGTGTAAATTAATGTGCTAAAATAACAAACAAACAACAACAAAAAAAAATCAATAATAGTAATAACTATGTGAAGAGTTTGGTTCTAAAACACGATAAACGCCATTTAAAAAAAAAAA
>SCHK01206133.1:0-14620 GCA_004124795.1 Poropuntius huangchuchieni
GTAAATGCTCTTTGGTTTCTTTCTGTACAATGAAAGTGTTACAATTAGCCTAGTACAATGTTTTTATGAAATTCACATTAAAGCGTCGTGTTAAAAAATATGTTATGGCATGACACCCATATTTGTAGCCTAAAAAGACGGGTTTTATGCGTAGTTAAGAGATTACACTGTAATTGCCCATCTCCTGTTATAGATCAATGTGAAATAAGTAAGGGGGCAAAATGTATTTACTTACACATATTTATGAATCAAAATATTTCATGCTATAGTTAACACGTTTGGGAATATTTAGAATAAAATGTAAAAAATAAATAAAACATAAGACTATATCAGTTATACTGAACCACAACCCCCCCCCCCCCCCCCCCCCCCTTTAGTCGTGCCCCCTCAAAAATAATGAGTGCATGACGCCCCTGCCTACTACCCATTTTTGCTCTCCTCAAAAAAAAAAAAGAAAGAAAAATCCTGCAATAGCAAACTTGTAAATCGTCTTCTTCAAAGTATTTTTTATTAATAACAAACATATCGCAGAACAATTTCAAGAACAATTGCAAGAAAATACCAATAAAAAAATTTCTAGGGATCTTTGTTGTTTATTATATATTTATATATATTATATTTATTATAGGGTACAGATAATTTAAAATTTGACAATACATTCCAGTGGTTTATTTTCTGGCGGAATCATCAAATACATGAAAACCAACAAGTGGAACTGGCGGCATTGCATCAGGTAGCCCCGCCCTCACTGAAATCTCATTGGACCGATTAGCAACAAACATGGATGGGGATATTGATTATTGATCATGTTAGGATTCTTGCAGTCTATGTGAGGGTCAGAGAGCTCTCTGAATTCATCAAAAATATCTTAATTTGTGTTCCGAAGATGAACGAAGGTCTTACGGGTTTGGAACGACATGAGAGTGAGTAATTTTCATTTTTGGGTGAACTATCCCTTTAAAATAACTGCTAAATACATTGTGAAAATATAATACAAGGTACGCATTTTAACATTTAAATTTTATGCTCTTCAGCAGCAGCATGTTGTGAGATCGAGAAAGCGCGCAAACAGAGAGAAGCTGTTCTGATTGGCTGTGTTATTGTGATTGATTGCGTCGCGCCACGCCCCATTCTTGAGTTCGGCTAGGTGTCCTGACATTTATATTAGCCGACAGATTACTGCGCATGCACACATCAATATTGCATCTTTTTTCTCACACTGAACAACAATAATGACTGTATTTGCATTACTGTAAGGGGTAGGTTTAGGGTTGGGGTAGGTGTAGACAGTAATAAAACACAATCTAATTGATAGAAAAAATAATTTATTGTTGGTTTCTGACCGTAGCTGTATCCAGCCATAACCCTGAACAACACATAATTACTGTATTTGCATTACTGTAAGAATAGGTTTAGGGTTGGGGTAAGTGTAGATGTTAATAAACCATCATTTGACAGGTAGCATTTTTCGTTGTCAAATTGTACTGTTTTAATGGAAGGTAGCAAAATCTGACAGGGTAGCAGCACAAATCGACAGAACTGCTTGCTGCTGGAGTCTCTTTGCGTTGCTCCGGTGAAGTAGCATGGTGTGATAATCATGATGATTTTGCTTACATATATTATTGACTTAATTTGAATTTTATGCCATCAGCTCAGCATTTATTTTCTTGCTTAATACTTGCATAAAATGTCAATAAATGAGAGGAATGTTTCAATAAGGCTAATTGTGTAGATGCGTAGATGACACTAAAGCCAAGCTAAGCTGCCAGAACCAATACTTGTAATCAGTGCACATGAGACTGCAGGTGTCAACAAGGGATTGTCCTCCCTTCCTGTTATTTCCTCCCAAGTCTAACCACTCAAACATAGCCTGTGGCATGAAATCTTTAGGTAGTCCTTTTATAGTTATAGTCGAAACTTACATCTGTCTGTGTCTAAAGAATTATTATCTAAGCATATAAATCATAGTATTTTGTAAATGTGCATCACAACTGCTCTTTTAATTCTTCTATTTTGCATCTGAGCCTTTGGAATAACAATTATATTATCATAATAATAAATTCATGGCATCATCATGCTTTGCCTATATGAAGTCTATGAAGTTTTTTGAATTGTCCAGCTGAGACTGGTCCTGGTTTCCAGTAATTCCTGCTTTCACTTTCACTCTGCTTCCAGCGCCTCAGGGCAGGGCACTAAGAATCTGACATGTAAGTGATCATTTGTTTCCTCTTTCAAGCTACACCAGCTTCTGAGCATCTCATGATCAGCATGTGGGTTTGTGTTACAGATAAGGGCTTCTTTTTCCACCGCCTTTGGCTATGGATCACCCACACTGACGTGCTTGTGTTCAGATCTTCCTTAAGTATTTTGAGTTTGCTCCACACTGTAAGCGAAGCTCCTTGGGGTGCACCGCATTGAAATGGATGCTGTGAGTTCCTGGATTGAGGTACAGTACATAACAGATGTTATCATTGCAGACCTGAAGGCTTGGTTTCTTGAAAGGAGAGGATTTTATGAATCGTGACTTGACTTCAATCCACCTACAGCATTCCTCAAAAATTCTATAGTACAACCAGCGCTGCGTGAAAAACTTGTTGCCAGGGAACGAGATGGTAACAGGTCATGGAACACCCCCTCAGGGTTTTGTTCAATGAGATGCAAGTCTTCCTGTCTGTCTGTTTTGCTTCTCAGAGCATTTGCTAACCTTCAGTGTATCTTCTTAAGGGCTGTGGTATATTCTTCATCAACTGAACATCAGTTATTGCATTTTCCAAGTACATTTTTACTCATTTTTGTTTTATAAATGCACATCTATTAACTTGTTCATCAATACGTTAAAAATGTAACGATGAGCATGTTTTTAATTTCTGAATTAAAAATAATTTTAACATTTTTGGGGGGGCATATAGTAAAAAATATCAGTTTAACACAACTGTCCTGTCATTATAACGAAACTTTTTCAGTTGAATTTCCTAAAACAAAGTGTAAAGGTAAGAAATGTTTTACTGCTTATTAAAATCGTATACCATATCTGAGCCAAAGTATCCACATATGTACATATACGTATATAAAATCAACTAAAACAAATTATTGCGGTCATACATTATTTTAATGTCCAATTCTCACTAATTGTCCAATTAACAAAAAAGTAACTTTGAATTTTGCCTCAATAAACTCCTAATTTGCTGCTAATTAATAATTAGTAAGGTAGTTGTTAAGTTTATTATATTGAGTATTAGGGATGGAGAATATGGTCACAGATAATATGTGCTTTACAAGTACTAATAAACAGCTAATATCTTTATAATAGGCATGTTAATAAGCAACTAGTTAATAGTGAGAATCTCTATACTAAATTGTTACCATTATTGCTTTACGGTTACACAACATTACATTTTTGGAGTCTTTTTGTTTCTTAAAAATGTTATAAAGCTTTATATAGTATAAAACAATATTAAACATCAATACAAAAAGACATTTCTAAGAACTTTTTAAATGTTTTGTCCTTTTTTTATCATGAATATCTGCATTGGCTCAAAATACATAAAGTAGGTAAGCCTGTTTCTTGGAAAAAAAAAAAAAATCAAATAATTTCTTAGAATTCTGAGTCCATATCTCACAATTATTACTTTTTTCCCTTAAGAATTGTGAGATGAAAAGTTACAATTACTCTTTTTATTATATATTTTTTTATCCCACGTGGAGCATATAAGCTTCTGCATTAAAGAGTGTGTTAGTTAGGGTAATGTAATGAGAAACCCTACCATACACCACACAAGCCCATCACAACATGATGTTTCCACTATGTCACTACTGATGATGAAATAGTAATGAGCTCCTCTTACGCGTCATAGCTCCCAAATTCGTCCTGAGTTTTGCTGAGCACTTTCATATGTAACCCGACACATGGACCTCTTACAGCTCGCCCATTGTGCTTTAGCGTGAGAGGCCATCTGTGCAGCTGGCTATGGGTGCCTACTCCCTTTCTCAGAACACTCCCAGGTGTGACCAGCTCTTTGAAGAGCAGCGAGCATTGTGCCCACCTCTGGAGTTATGACTGGCAAACAAAGAGCAGGAGGACACACAATATGATTCCAGCACACTGTCCATCTGTATGCTAATGAGAAATGGTGTTCACACGGGGGCAGTGAAACAGGATATAACTGCCCACTCCGTGTCCTGAGAGCCTTTTGGCTTGGAAATGGTGGTCACCAAACATGGCGTCGTCAACAGGTGTCAAATTTTTGCTTCATTGTTGCAGTTCAGATCCTGAATGAAAAATTGAAGCAGATCCCTGTGGAGGATTCTCATGGATGACGGCATCAGTAGTTTCCTTCATTTTTTATTAAATAATACTACTAAAATCTAAACAAAAAAATGCTGTCTTTCTGTTCTATAAAACGTATAAAATGTTTACAGTGCAGCTCAACTGTTTTCAGGCTTGATAATAATTAGAAATGTTTCTTAAGCAGCAAATCAGCATATTAGAATGATTTCTGAAGGATCGTGTGACACTGAAGAGTGGAGCTTTTTCATAACAGGAATAAATGAATACGATTAAAAATCATTTCAAAATAATATTAAAATATTGAATTTCAGTTGATCAAATAAATGTAGCTTTGCTGAAAATAATAACATTTTATACATATTTTAATAATAAAATTGATCAAATAAATGCTGCAGCCTCTAAAGCATAAATTTTCATTGTGTCATCATTTTAAAACTCAGCTGCAGACATGTCCTGGTCATTGTTTGTGGCGGGGTCATTCTTCACAGTGTTTCGGGTGACAGGAATGATGCATGTTTCTACTGAGACAGAGAAGCGGCTGTGAGAACACAAGGTCCTCTGCTTATCATAGACATTGTAGATATTTATGAGGCTTTGCTGACTACACTCCCCTGCTGCTCTGTCTCCTACAAAGTCGGCTTTTTTCTATCTTTCTCTCCCTTTCTGTGTGATAGGCAAGAAAGGAGTTCTGATTCCACTGTGTGCTCTTAGACTCGGTGAACCCTCTTTGAACCAGTGGACGGATGTGGGGCTTGGAATGGAGCAGAATAAAAACAAGCAAACAGGGGAGTCACCATTCCGACTCTGTTGTAGGATATCCTGGATGAGTGCATGTTGCTGCTGTTTTTGGGCAGCCGAAGCATGTAGAGTTCGATATGCTCTGCTCTCATGAGATTCAGAAGCCAGTGTGTGATGTCATAAACAGGACGGACATCCTGGACATTTCTAGCCCAAATATAACCATTTCACATGTGGACAAAATATACTGCGTTTTAGTACACAAGACTACCTGAAAAGATTAAGACATGAGCTCCAGATGTGATTATAATAGCATAAATCTATTTACATAGCACAGCTGAAATATAGTACATAAAACAATTCACAGAGGAAAGTGGTAAATATGAGTTGGGAATGGGATATTCAAAATACTTGAAAATGAGGGATGTGGATAATAAACAGATATGTGTCCCCCTTGAATTAATTTGACAACAAAAGAATCCTCTGTGCAGATGTATTATGTCTTTAATGACACAAATAGCATAGGCATGTCCCTGCACTCTGCCCTCTTCAGAGACCCACATGAAACGAGGGTGAAGAGTCTCTTGATTACACACAACTCATCAACATTCTCAAGTGGGCTCTAATTATATATTGTTAGCATAATTTATCAGTTGCTGCAATTCCCCTTTAAAGATGTCCAGGGTGAATACAAAATTGCTTTGAAACAAAAGCTATCTATCTATCTATCTATTTGTCCGTCCGTCCATCCATCTATCGACAGGTTAGTTCTTTATCAGTGTTGTAGTATTTGGCTGCAGTGAATCCGTGAGTTATCTTTCCTTGGTACAGAGTGTCAAGGTTGATTGGGCTCATTGTATAAGGTCTAATTGTAAAGATTATTGAGCAGAGCAATCTGCACCTGCTCTGAAGGAGCGAATCAGTCGGGGGTGTGTCAGGTCATTCTCAAGGGCAGACACAAGAAGCTTACACACTGCAATTTGTCATTAAAGACAGCCCATTGTTCTGGATGGCCTATTTGTTCAATCATCACGAGACATATCTAAAGCATTGTTTTTGTATTAAACATTTCAATTTGAGCACTGAAGTTGAAATTTTTACAGGCTATGTTTTACATACTTGTTACACAAGCACGCATTGACTGAAGATGAGCTCTGTCTGTCCTAAGATGTATCCCTTGTTTAGGTTACAGGGCTAAAGGAAGTAAAGTTTCCTCGGAGATAAGAAGACTAGGCAGTGATCAGGGTGTGGGGTGTCGCATCTCTGTCAGGTGTCGGATGCCCTCATGTTATGCACCACTGCAAATATGCACACCACTTTTACCATGCAAGAGGTCACAGAGTGCTCGACAGGGATTTGACCCCTGGAAAGAGATATTGTTTTACAGTTGACTTTATACAATTCCCATCAACACATATGATATATTTCCTCAGTCAATATGATGATTCAGATGATGAATGTTGGTTACCAATAGCAAATGAGAAAAGTATTTTAAAACACATAACAAGGAGTCATTCACGTTATGTAATGTGACATACTTCGCTAGTTGTCTATCATGTCTTAATAAATGAGGCTTTGGTGTCCAACGGCTTACTAGGAGAATCGTTTTTGGAACGTGAAGAGTGAGATTCCATTGAGAACAACTGATGCCATTTCCTCATTCTTCTGTTTTCTCTTTTAAAGTTAAGGGAGGATAAGTAGTTTATTTTTCTGATTTTTAAAGCTACATATATTTTGTATATTTTCCCTTGATACCTTTCTGCTGTAATGCATCATTGAAACCCATCTGCTCTGAAGAAATACATTTTTGACACATTTGTTATTATGGACATGGGCTAAAAAAACCCGTAAAACTCTGACCATTGACTGATAGCCTCATGCAGGGCATCACACCTCCGCGGATGACATTAGTTAATGTCAGGGCTGGCAAGATTAGCCTNCCCCCGTAAAACTCTGACCATTGACTGACAGCCTCATGCAGGGCATCACACCTCCACGGATGACATTAGTTAATGTCAGGGCTGGCAAGATTAGCCTTTTGCATGAAATTATATGTGAGTCATGCTTTGTAGGGATTATGTTCAGATAAAAGTAAATTGCCTCAGGTTATTGGCCAGGTATGAACAAAGGTAAAGCAAAAAATAGAAGCAAAACCTGTACTTATTTTTTTCCCCTCTTTTGTGCCTAAAGGTAAAGCAAAAATAAATAGGGGTATAACCTGTACTGATTTTCCCTTAAAGGTCAAGCAAAATGAAAGGCATAATCTGTTCTTTTTTTCCAAAAATTTAGAGCCATAACCTATAAGTTGTTTTTTTTTTTTACTTAGAGTATCAAAGTATTTGATTGTCTATAAAACTGCTTTAAAAATGCAATCAAATTCAAATGTTCACGTTCTGTGTGACTTGATACAGAGAGCCCAAGTGTCTAGCGGCAATAAATCTGTGTGATTTTCCTATCAATAATTTCTCACCTTTGGGAAATCTACTTATATCACATTTAATTTCCTGTGCTTGCTTTACAGTAAAATTGTAAGCCTATCGCTATGGAAACAAGCTTCAGTAATAAGGTCATGCATCAAATATAGGGATAAAAATTGAGCACAGCAATTCAAAAAGCAAATGGATCCCTTTGATTTATAACCTGTCAGCAAGTACAAATGTTGCTATTTGATGCCCTGTTTTTGTTTGTTTCTGCATGGCTGAATGATGCTGTCACTTTAACATATGGTTTTGTCAGAATCGCAACAAGGGATTCATTATTTTCTGATATCCCAGTCGCAGCTGTCTTTTAGGAGGAAATGAGCAACTAACAATTGTGAAAGCCATTAAAGTGGGTCAAGGCCATGATTGGAGATAAAAGGGAATCAATGCATTGGCCATAGGTTCATATGCGAGGCCTCAAAGGAAAAGCTATGAAATATGGATGAGGGAAGCTACCAAAACACGCCTACCAGCACCAGCATCTCTGTCCGGCAGTCCAGCACTCCCCCTTCCCCCATCGTCTCCACCACAAACCCACCCGTACCTTCTTCTTCTTCCTCCAGCCTCCCCCAGTGTTTAAGTAATCATTGCATTTATTTACAGTGTGCCTAGTGATACGCCAGTTGCCTGGTGAGAAGGTATTGGCTGGCGCAAGAAAACCAGAGCCTGTTAGGCCACACTGCCTGTCTGCGTTATACTTTATGTGCTCACAAAAGCATGCAGCCTGCCTTTTAATCAGGATCAGATATATTTAAAGTGATGGAGGAGCTCATTTGTATGACTCCTTTATTTGACACACACAATTCAGGTCTCTCAGTCTTTATTAATGAGCTGATGATATAAATCAGGTGTGATAAATAAGGGAGACATGCAAAATGTGGAGTGTTGAGGTATTATCCAGGACCAGCTGGTCTAGCTGGTCTGTCAGCCTGGCCAAGCTGGTGTTCAGCTGGTCGGCAAGCCGGTCTCCTAGTTTTACTAGCTAAAAGGTGCCCAAAATGCTTCTAGAACCAGCCCACAATCCAATTTAGGCCGGTTTAAGATGTTTGTAGGCTTGGTTTGCCCAAAAATGAACACAGTTTTTTCGTCATCAGAACAGATTTGGAGAAATAGCATCACTTGTTCACCAATCGATTCTCTGGAGTGAATGGGTGCCATCAGAATGTGAGGCCGAGTGTCAGCGATTTTTCATTTTTGGGTGAGCTATTTTTTTTAAATGTTTTATTCATTTTTCTTTCCAGGATTGAGGATTGAGAACCACTGCTTTACACTCAATAAAAGTGCTTCACGATGCCACTGAAGAACCTTTTTTTTTTTTTGTCTAAATGGTTCCTTAAAGAACCTTTAACATCTGAAGAACCTTTCTGTTTTAGAAAAGGTTCTTTGTGGCAAAAGAAGGTTCTACAGATTATAAAAAGGTAAGAAAGAGATGGTTCTTTAAAGAACCTTTGACTGAATGGTTCTTTGTGGAACCAACAGTGGTTCTTCTGTGGCATCGCTGTGAATAACTTTTTAAGCACTTTTATTTTTAAGAGTGTAGGTACCAAGACAGAGCTTTAGAGTATACGGTAGTTTTCTGTATAAATAATTTAAATATAAAGGCTTTCGATCTTTGTCTTCTGTCTTCTTTGGGTTTCTTTTCAGGTTAATGCATAGCCTATGTACAGTAGAGGGCGCTCTCACCTGTGTCAAATCACACTAGCAGGCTGAGCACGCATCAGGACGTTGAACTGCAGCGAGGATATTCGGGTTTCCTGAGGCTCGGACTACTTTACGTGGTTTTGTGCTTTTCACATAATATTTTCTATCGTGAATTTCAATAAAATGTTTGCACTTTATTGACTTTGCTGTTTAACATACAATATTGCCAAAGCATCAGTACACACAATAATACTGAAGAAATAATAAAATGAAGTGCTAGTAATGTTAATAAAAATTATAATGTCAGTATAAAAGGAATTAAAATCAAACACTAAGTTAACTTAGTATATGTCAATTTAAATGTTAGAATATACCACAGTGTTTAAAACGAATATGCTTGGATAGATGGATGGATAGCCTAAATTTCCAGCCAACGGGGTCGTGTTTGAGTGCTTAAAATGCAAAATTTGTTACATTTGCTGCGTGATTGTCGCTGAGTATTTAGTAATGATTCAAATAATACATAAATTCTGTTACAAAAATGCCAGAATTCTTGAAGGAAAAAGACCATGCGTTTTATTGCTCGTTGTGAAACAGGGGACTACACAGCGTAAGTTTTTGACAATGCTCCGCCCTCGAGTGGCGGTTGGCCAAACGAATCAGCAGGAGGCTTCGTGATTGGTTCAGCCAGCTGTCAATCACGCGAGATCTCCTCAGGCGTGTGGTAGCTGTGAACACATCATTTTGCCGTGAAGTGATCAGACCGAGGGAGAGATCAGCCCAGACATCACCGCGCAAACACACCACGCTTGTGAATTTTTGCATGTCAGGAGCGGAGGATCCTGTCGCCGGTCAACGGCCGTTTTCCATCTTATATTCATAACGCAAAAATCAGCGGCATGTGGAATTGTACCAGGATTAGGAATTGGCTCCCAATCGCGTGCCTGCTGTTAACGATATGGACGAAGGTGAGAGCGCTGATTGTTTCTAGGATTGCAGATCGATTTAAGTGCCATAGCAGTGATCAGCAGGCAAAAGTTGATGGGTGTGGGCTGACGATTTCAATGCATTTTGCTCAAAGTAATCGATATTTGTATTACGCAGCCACATGTGCTCATGCATTTGGAAATGTCAGGAGATTGTAATAAATGTTAACTTGCACCCCGTCGTTTAAAATTGCTGTTTCCAGCCTCTGTACAGGTTAGCAAAATTGTAAACCGATTCTCTGGAGACTTGCAATGCACAAGCGCACGCAACACATTCCCTTAAATAATATTAGGCTGCCTCGGTTTTGCAAACCCGATCTGCATTTCAATAATAAGCAACCAGTATTATGGCTACTCTGTTTATTCATTTTTTATTCTAATGTTATTTTTAGGTGTCCCAGTCCTCTGGCTATTTTGAGCTGCAGCTGATTGCTGTAGAAAATGTAAACGGTGAGTTGTGGGACGGGGAATGTTGCGACGGCACGCGGAACTCTCAAGACCAGCGCTGCGTACGGGACGAGTGCGATACTTACTTTAAAGTGTGTCTGAAGGAGTACCAGTCTGAAGTCACCACTACTGGGCCGTGCACCTTTGGCTCTGGATCTACTGACGTTCTCGGTGGAAATATATTTTCTTTTAAGACTGCAAAGAACAACCCCAGCAAGACGAGCGATGTGGGAAAGATCATCATCCCCTTTCACTTCGCCTGGCCGGTAAGTGCGCGTCTCTGCATGAGCTATAATAATAAAGCGCCGCGGTGAGCTGTCACTGCTCGGAAGTTGAGTGCACTATATTGTTACTGTGATGACAGGGTCTCTTTTTTTTAATCGTGGGCGTGTAAGGCTTCTCTGTCCTAACGATTTTTGTGTAGAAAATGGTTATAATGGTTAAGAACGGTTATCTTTAGTACATTCACTTTGCTGTGCGTGTTTGAAACTGGCTGCTATAAGGTGCATTTAAGGTGACACACATTTCTTAAAGAGATAGTTCACTCATAAATCAAAATTATGTCTTGTTGTCACCCTTATGATGTTGTTTCAAACCTGTATGACTCACTCGCTTTTCTTGGAGCACAAAAGGAGATGTCCAGACAGTCACCATTTACTTGCATTGCACTGTCATTCTGCTAACGGAAGAAAGTCAGGTTTGAAACAGCATATCACGCGCAGCTGGTTTTGTCTCATTTTTGGGGATCATAGGCGCGAGAATAACGTTGACTAGGTAGGAAGCTTACTAGGTTCTGACTTCTGCGTTGATTTCAGTTGGCTTTTTATTGCGAGTGAAGGGAATCTTTCTCAAAGCTTCTAGTGTACTTGATATTCAAATGTGACGCGCAATCCAGCGGCAGCTGCATTTCCCGTAATTGTGTCGTTTGTTTTTTGAGAATTTGTTAAATCGTTCTTTTGTGGCTTATAGTGTTTACAAAAATGTACCACGGCAACCAACGTTTCAGATAAAACTCCATAGTTACTGCTTTTATTGTTAGGGGAAAACATGCAGTGTTGTAACGCGTTTCAACGTGGTTTCCTATCAGACTTTGATATTCCCAAATTATTTTTTTATTTTATTTTTTTGCTACAAATTAGTTGAAACATTTATTAAAATAATCACAGATGTGAAATTATACTTTATTTAAAAAAAAAAAAAAAAAAAAAAAAAAAACTTTAAAAAAAAAATGAAAATAAGTTTTAATCGGTTAAACTGACGACGTAGCCTAAAAACAGCACTAATAAATTATTTTAAAATCACCTTCAAACAATGTGAGAAGCTTCTAGATTTTCGATCAGTTTATATATTTTGTCATCAGTGGCTAATATTCCACTTTTATATTAGTTAGTACACAATAACTAGTAACTGTGGGATTTTAGTGGAAATATAGTTACCATGGCAATTTGTTGTAAGGGTAGCCTTGTACTACTTGCATCTCCCTTGTGTTGATGTGTGAAAAACTTATCAAGTGTCTCTCCAGACACGCAGGCACATTACTGATGCTGATATCAGGTAGCAAATCGCTGCAATGTTTTATGCAGTTCGGTGTCACACCCGCAAACAACAACAGCAACAACAACAAAAAAGAGATGTCGTGTAGTATTGACTGTCAGCTTTGGACGACAGCCCAGTTAGGCACACACTCACCTGGCAGACCCCTAAACTAACCCTCCCGTAGGCTTAAAAAAAACTAACCTCTCCCCCCCCCCCACCCAACACTCAAACACTCAACCGTTTAAGTTAATGTGTAACATGCTATCAAACTGACCCTTTCGGGGCCGCCTTTGATGCTACACCTGCTTCTCTTCTGACCACCGCTTTAAATTTCACCTAGATATGTCCCTGTGTAACTTTGATCACATGATGTGTGGTTGTAGATCCGTGTCTGAAAGCCTGTGATTTGAGTTTGAATTTCAAATGCTGTGTGTTTGCAGTTTCTTAGTGTCTCATGGATGCTAATGAAATTGCCAGAGGAATGTGTTCTTGAGTGCCTGTGCATCCGGACATCTGTTTGATGTGCTCGGTGTAACTTCATCTAGAGTGCATTGTATAAAGATATCTAGCACCTCACCCAGAGACTTGGAGATAGAGTCCGCCACCTGTCGGAGGTGCAGTTTGTTTTCTTTTAGCCTATCTCTGGTTTGTTTGTCAAGATTTTAGAGATTGGTTTTGGTAAAGCCGTTGCGTTGATAGTTTTCGTGTTAGTATCAATACAGATTTAATTTGATACCTTTGGATGTGGAATTTTAGTACATTTTAAGTGCCGTTTCTTGTGATTATAACAATGTTTTGTTGTAACCATGTGGGAACATATACGCTTTTAATATTTTCAGTCTTTATTCATGTGTAAAATTATCAAATTACACTTTTTCAAAGAAGTCTTTCTTTTCGATTGATCCACTCAAAAGAGTCATTTATGAATTTGACTACGCTTGTTGCATTCTTTTTGATTCACTAAAAATAACTAGTTTATTAGAGTAATTTGTCTGTGAATCAGGCAACACTGTTCGCGCTGTGTGTATTATTGCATTACACCTGTGAGCAATGTGCATATCAAGATTCAAATGCACTTATGTGCTACTTAGGTCTACTTAGGTGATTTTATTTACACCAGGAGAGTCTGCTAGTTCACTTGCTTCGGTCTGGACCAAATACAATGTAATTTTTTTTTTTTTTTTTTTTGGTTTGGTTCGGTTCGGTTCGGTTCGGTTCGCTTTCACACTGCCCTTTTTGCAAGTGAACCNGTTTTTTTTTTTTTGGTTTGGTTCGGTTCGCTTTCACACTGCCCTTTTTGCAAGTGAACCAGAAATTGTGAACAAAACCACATGTATGGTAAGGTCATCCATTCGTTGGTTCATCCATTCAACCATACCAGAGTTTGTTTGGAAGCGGACCGAGACACCTCTTCAGTTGGGTCTCTTCACAGTTGTTTGGTCCACACCTGAGTGCAATTGCTGTATTCAAACCTGAACGAACTTGAGTCTGATTCAGTCAAACCTAACAAGACAGGGCTAAATACACCCTTAGTCTTATTTTTTGTTTGTTTGTTTTTTAATGCAGACTTTGAGCCAGTAGGTTAGTAAGATCCTCATCTGTTAGGTCTAGTCCCTTGCAGTTGTGTAAGACAGAGTTGAGTTACAGTTTTAGTGGATGTGTAACTCCAGCGTAAGAGATTGAGAGATGGTAAAGAGCCTCTCTGGTGGCACAGTGAATGTTGATGATAGAGACGGCAGCTGTATCCGTCCGTCAGAGTGGAGGACCACTACGCTTCAAGGCTAAACGGCAGCGTCAGCCACACCTGATTGGGAGCTTGCTGGGCTGTTGCTAGGAGACCGTTACATGGGCCTTTAGTAAACAATTATCTATTGCCCTCCGAGTTCCCTTCCCCCTTAACTGGTCTTTCAGCGGAGCCACTCATTCTCGTCTCACCTGGGAAAGAAGTGCTAGAGCCTCACAACTGATTACACTATTGACTGTGTAATTAACCAGTCACAGCTGGCTGTGTCTCCGGTCAACAAAAAGCAGTAATTGTCCAGTTCAGCATCAGAGCAGGTGGCTGTTGATTGGGACTGATTATAGATCGCTGCTCCCCCAAGGCCTCAAAATGTCCATGAAAGCAGTGTCCATCTTTTGTTTTTGTTTTTGTCTTTTATTGGGGGTTGACTGGAAGCCACGGTAAAGTCATGGGTGGGACGGTGTCACATTTTCACATGCTGCCTTTTAAGAATAGTACCAAAGTCATTTAAATAAAATAAGGAATGTCAGGTACAAATTGGATATATGCAGTCGGATGTGTTTTAGGAGTTATTTACCTAGTTCTAGCATTCAAAAACAAATAGAGTGCGGAATGGAAACAACACATTTTTAAAAGTTAATATTGTAAAACTTGACACAGCTTCTTAAAAAAAAAAAACTCCTTTAAAAAAAAAACTGAGTGGTAAGCTATGCAATAGACAAAGACATGCTTCTGATCGTGTATGAATGTTGAAGTGCCACTT
>SCHK01206296.1:0-16464 GCA_004124795.1 Poropuntius huangchuchieni
AATATACACAGTATACACACATAAATTATGTAAACAAAACCTTTTATTTTGAAGGCAAATCGTGATTAATCATTTGACATCATATATATATATATATATATATATATATATATATATGAATAACGCTTGTAAGCAAGGAAAGGATTGAAGGAAGCAAGGATTGATTTTAAAAAATGTACAGTAAAGACATTTACAACGTTTAAAGATTTATATGCTTTTTTAAAAGTATTCTGTTAATCAAAGAATCTTTATAATATTTGTTTGTTTATTTATTTATTCTATAAATAGGTTACTTTTTTTTCTTTACATAGTTTCTGAATAGTAAGCTAAGTTAAAAAAAAAAAAAAAAAAGAAGAAGAAAAAAGGAAACTTTAAAGAATGTTTTACTAAAACCTAAAACCTAAACCTAACAGATCTTTTCTTCCGTATTGTGATGTACATCCAAGAAATGGATACCACAGAGAAGTCTGCAATTTTACCAGAAGTTTTAGTTATATTTTCATTAAAGATTATGAGGTCAAAACACTAAAAAATATACAAAAAAACCCACATATAAAAAAAATGCATGGATGAAATGTCCACAATATGATCTATAACATGCATTTAGAAAATAGACAAGCTGAATTTACATTTCATGCCAACTTCAATAAATACACTGTATTAATATTCCAGTGATCACCATTCTCTTAAACTGTCATATCCATTCAGGGGTTGTGTGCACAGAAGTCACCCTCGCACAGGTGTCTCATGGGATACCCCCTGTTCTGTGAGTGTCAAGGTGTGAGTACTTAAGCAGTCAGAGAGTAGGACAGTGTGGCCTATTTGCTGCTTACTCTCCCACTGAACACAGAGAGAGAGGAGAGGAAAGGTGCTCTGACATTATTGAGTATAACCCTGCCTCTACCTCCTCCCAAAAATGATGATTGATTACCCCATTACGGCCCTGCATTACCCCTACAACTAAACTCTCTTTTCGTTCATGTTCTGTGCTGCACTACAGCTCAGTGAAGAGTTGTAAGGTCCAGAGGTGATGGGGGGACGTTTCGAAAGGGCTGTTCTTCACCGGACTGTGTGTGGTATCCTAAAGAAATAAAATCCATAAACGTCACATTTTCATTATATTTTGAAAAAAAAAAAAATAAAATTCTATCTATCTATCTATCTATATAATGTAAAACAAAAGAAAATGGGGTTAGAATTCCCATCTCTTCCGTTACGCATACTGTTTAACATACTTAGCATACCGAGATCTAAGCTCTTCCTTAGAGGGTGCTGATTCTTCCTGTTTCCCTCCCTAGTCTGCGCGCAGGTCCCCAGGGCCCGGCGGGAAAGTGCAGGTAGAGACGGATGGTGCTCCTGCTTGGCCTGGTAAAGATGGGAGGTGTGGCCCCCACAGTGGGGACACATGCACTGAGCTGCTCACTAGGGAGCACAGCCGGGCCCCTACACCTGCACGAGCATCCATCTCTGTAACCCAAAGAGATTAATGGAGAAAAAGCCCTCCGAAAACACATAGCAACCAGAATTCGCAGGGCACGAGCAAAAGGTGCTTTACAGTGTGAATCACTTTTTAAAGACAAACTCTCTCAGGTGTCCTCTGTTGGCAAGATGCGCAACCTTCACTGGCAGTTTAAAAGGGACGTAACCCTACCTGTTTTTGATTTTAAACTCATTAACCTTTAATGTTTGATATAATACCCAAACAACACTTTACAGTAGTTCCAAATTCATAGTCTATCTAGAAAAGTCTTCTTCGCTTCACCTTCTGTACAAGGTCTGTGATAGAAAACCCAGTTTTGGACCTTTATTTTATCAAAATGATGTGATCTTTGGATTGCCCTTTGTCTTGGAGGAAAAATGAATTCTCATTTGCATTAGCGCGTCTAAATGTCAAGCTCAGATATTTTGTTAGACATTAGTGAAGCTGGCAGCCACAGGAGCAGGATAATTGCACACAGCCTTCTGCAGGGATTTACATAATTTCAGACAGCAATTAAAGAATCCTTGGGAATTTTATTCCTGGCCTGCGTCTCACTCTCTTCGTGTCTCTCTATTTCTCTCTCTCTCTCTCTCTCTCTCTCTCTCGGTTTCTTGCTCTCTGATCTCCCGCCCCCCAGCACCTACACTAGTACAAAAGGAGCATTCGTTTACATTAAGCTCCATGCTTCGTGCTGTTCATTTGCATGAAATTAAAGGTTTTCATGATCTTGAACAGCAGGGTAACATTTAGAATGCTGTTTTAAAGCTTTCACCTTGGAATAATAAAATGCCTCTCTCTTTCTCCACTCTCCCTCCCTCTTCGTCTCGGGCTGAAGGGAGCTGTTTGTTTCCTCCACGCTGTAACCTTTCACACTTCTCAATAGTCATTTGCAATATTGGACTTTGAATTAGGAGTGAGAAAACTTTCATTTACATGCGCAAGACCCGATGTGAAATAGTCTTTATCTTGTGTCACCATCAATATTGTGTGTTAGTATTAGTAGTGAATATCAATTCACAAACCTACATTGGCCATTGTAGTTTATTTGTAAAGGGAATGTTGAAAAGGATCCAGCCCTGCATTTGAGTATGTGTATTTCTTTGCTATATACAGTGATATGCAAAAGGCAAACAAATGGAAAGTTCAAAAATGCAGTATTAATGATACAAATTCAAATTGTTCTAATTAGTTAAATTTGACTTGTTTCGGACTTGGGTAAAATAACATACAGGTCAAAGCAATACCTAAAGAGTGCACTTCTTCAGCTGTCAAGAACAAAGTACTTCATTGAATTTAACTAGGTTGGGCAAAGTTCTGAACTGAAAGTTCAAAATCAGAAAGTAATGTCTCTCTTTCAATTTATGAGTGAATAAGTTCAACTGGATTGAGGGTACGTTCCCACGACACTGTTTTCATCTAAAAACAGAAAACTTTTTAACCTTTTGGCTGTTCATTTACATGGCAAAAGCGTTTTGGGGTCCTAAAAATGTAAACTTTTGAAAATGGGTTTTAAAGTGCAAATTTTTAAAAACAATACTGTTATCGTCTCCATGTAAAATGCAAAAACGTGATATGTGTGCAGTCACGTAGTGTCTCTTTACATGCGTATAATAGTGTTTTCATAAAACAGCATTTTATTTATTTTTGTGGATCCGTGCAAATTAAGATTTTTTTTTTTTTTTTTTTACCACAGAAATGTTCAAAAATGCAATTAACTTTCTTTTTTTTTTTTTTTTGGTAAATTGTTGTGTAAATGTAAACATATATGCTGTCTGTTAGGCTTATAAATCTTCACATTAAAAAAAAAGGAAAGCCATCTAATATATCTTGGCAAACTACTTTTCTAAATATAAAGTTATTTAATTTACTTTAAATTTCAATTTAATTTAACTTTCTTACATTTAAATTTGAACTGAAAATGCTATGTCCTAACTACCTTCAAACCTATTTATAAAAAAAAAAACAAAGAATTGATGAACTAAAAAAAAAAAAAAACACACATTCTCAATTCAGTTTTGGACAGAATCCCTGTTGTTGATTAATCCTGCATAGACGAATCCAACAAATATTGTATTTTCAACCAAAACATCTACTGCCAGTCCAAGCACTCGTCACAGCTGAAGCTCTGAATAAATTTGTCTGAAACAGTCCACAATTCAGTGAATAAGCCCAGCTGAATATTTATACAGCAAAGACCTTGTGTGTAAATAACAGGGCTGAGGTGTCAAAAAAGCAGGCACACAATTTGAATAGATAATGTTATAATATTATAATCTCAGCGACCCTACTGGCACAGATAAAAACATCAGGGAGAGATGTGTTCTGGTGTGAAGATACTGCCTGCCTAACTAATGCTCTCCAGAGCAGTGCTTTAATTAAGTCCCTATAGGTTCCAGTCTAGCTGATTAAAATAAGCACTTGTGGAGGCTCTCCTCACACAAAGCCTTCTTCCACAGAACTGTTTTCCCCCCTTTTCTGAGGACCAAGGGTTAAGAAGTACCGCTGTTGGGTAGACATTGAAAAATCACGCTGAGATTTTCACGGAGGGGCGAGACGCTGCTGTTTCTTTGAATATAATCACATTTAAAGGTACTTTGGATATCCTGCTTCTTATTGGACACCCTGGGAAATTACCGCTTACCAGTGCGGTGGGATTGGTCGTTGTGCAAACACCCACCGGACTTAAATTACAACACTGGTGCTTGTGCAATTGCCCGGCTATTGTTGGTGTGAAAAAGATGACACATTTGTTAAGCTTCATTGAGCAGAGGGATTACTTATATTGAAGCTTTCTTTGAAAAGGAGATTCCAACACACACACACACACACTTTACATACCGCATTTCCTCGCTTCCTTAAGGCATCACAGGGCATTTTTTGCACGCGCATGAGCTTTGCCTGTGAAATAAATTGTGACAGTAACTCAATATGAAGTGAAATAGCTGAGAAAGCCCCGAGTTCACTTGCGCTGACAGTGCTGTTTAATTCCATCTCGTGCCGGCCCTGACATTTCTGCTGCCACTAAATATTAAACATGTATACCCCTTTCATTTGCATCCGGTAATGAGTATGAAGACAGCACCCAACTGGTCAAGCCTATGCTATCACACTGGCTCCCATCAAGTCACGTGCCACAGAGATAGAGGGAAAGCGAGAGAGAGAGACAGAGACAGAGATTTTTCTCCATGACCTCTGGGTTGACATTTTGCCTGTTTTTGCACACATGTCTCCCCTAAAGCTTGAAGAGACACACCGCTCTGTGTCCAAAACCCTTTCCTCTGGTGTTTTGGAACAACAGTATGTATGCCAGGAGAGGTAGAGTTAAACGCATTTGCTCCAAATGCCAGCCGATCTTGATAATGCTATATATATTCATGATCTGGCAGCCATGAAAGAGCAGAAGCCAAAATACGCTTAGTAATTCCTCGTGTTTGCGTCAGTTCTAGGGCTATCAATCTGCAGATAAAATTTCATATATTAGCAGTTATGCAGAGGAGCATCTGAGGTCATGACTGAAACAGTCTGGCATTAATGCTGGTTGTTATGAAAGTGATCAAATATGTATGATTTCATGTGCAGTTTGGGAATTACATTTAAAATAGTGAACAATGGAAATGCTGCTTCAGAAAAAGGCTGAATGCAATGTATCTGAGTCTCTGATGATCAGCACTGAAGATTTTTTTTTTTTAACAGAAAAAGAATGTAAAAGTACCACCATATATGGTAAAAATTAACATTTAAAAAGTGTACAGGTATTTTAAAAATGACAGGTAATTTTGCTCTAAGATATTACATTATAATACAATCTCTATAAGTACATACACACACAGATACATAAAATATGAAATTAAAACATTATACAATTTTACATTTACATTTTAAAAATATGTTATCGTATTGAGAGCTACCAATATTTTACCTTAATTTATTTTTTAGCATAATTTGTGTGTGTGAGTACCAAATGTCCCCTTAAGAAAGTATAAAGTAATAAAAGTCTATGGGAAGACCCCAAAATTCACAGAAACAAACATTTGTGTGCGTGTGTGTGTGTGTGTGTGTGTGTGTGTGTGTGTGTGTATATGTGTGAAATACAGAGGTGAAGGTAAATAAAGTAAATATTTTAGTAAATAAAATTAAGTAAATGAAATCTAAAGCATCACAAGCAAAAATAGAAATAATTCTGTCATATTATGCAGTATGATTTCATCTTAAATTAACATTTTTTTTTCTATCATTGTGTGTGTGTGTGTGTAAAAACAGAAAGAAGTCTGTCATATTATGCAGTATGATTTGCTAAATGCTGCTTTAAAGCACTTGAGTGCCTTTTTAGTTAATGTATTTACAGAACATGAGGAAATATCACAGCATGACTTAAAAAATAATAAAGAGCAGTTTAAATGAACTCCCATTTTTCATAATCAAATTTAACAAATTTTGTCTTTGTCTGCTGTGAGCTAAAACAATATCATTTGTTTACTTTTGCTACATTTCATGTGAAACCCACACATAAAAAAGGCACATGTCTACAAGAAAGACGAAAGAAAAGGAAAAGATAAAAAAAAGCCTAAAAATCATGCCATTTTCTCTTCTCTTTGACAAAATCTCCAGACAGCACAGGAATATAATGACTTTCAAAAGGAATCATCTGTCTCAGGGCTCTGTGAAGAAACTTTACAAATTAATTTCACTTGTGAGGCACTTGGCAGGATGCTTCTTTTCTTTTTTATATGCTTAACTTAGAACGTAGCATTGTGCGTATCATTCTCCCTCACCGACGCTGGATGTCGAGAGATTTTGAAGACCTTTCAGAAGAATTGTATCGCTTTAATAAAATGAATCAGATGTGTCAGGTTATCAAACTATGATCAAATGCAGAGCTGACTGTTGAAAAGACACAGGAGCACATCAAAGCTTTGGGATACCGAAAAACCAGGAGAGAAAGAGATAGGAGATATTGAAAACTGTCGGCGGTGAGGTTCGAGTGGGGGGGGGGTATTTCTTTAAGTTTCCAGCGTCATTCACATTGTTTTCCAAGATACACACGAACAGCTGCAGCAGCAGCATCAAATCCAGTTCACTTCCCAAGAGTCCAGTGTGATGATTTGTCCTGAAGTTGGCTGATGTTAGCTTGTCATGTCTGCGTCAAGTGTGCTTATTGCCTTGAGTCGAAACAACAAGATGTCGCTCAGGTACTTAGTCACAGGTTTGCTTTTCGCTGCCTCAGATTCTCTGTCACATACAGTTGCCTGTCAAGAGGTAGGGAGCATAAAGTAGCCTTGCAACAAAACCATCACAACACTGACATCAAAACGCTTAGCTAAAGATTATTTTCTTTGTGATTCTTCTGTTTTATTCTCTAGTTACTGCTTATCATGCTTACTGCAATATAATATTGTGAAATACAATAAAGCCGCCTCACCATAATCCCTCTCAAACAATGCTAACAGGCATGCTAAGTGTTAGCAAGAAAATGCTAACACTTAGCTTCCATTACTCTGAATAAAAAAAATGTGTTTACTTCCAAAAATCACTTTACCCTGTTTCATTATCTGGTTTGCCAAACCAATAATTTCTGTACTTTCACTGTTTCGATTTTAAACAAAAAGTTCACTATTTATTTATTTTCCTCAGCGCGCAGAGCTTGCCTTCCATCTCAGGCTTTTTGTTAACTCATTTCTCTTCCATATTTTTCTTGTCTGAAGCCTGGCAATAGTCCTCTATTATTTTAATACGCACTTGGTTTTAATACATTATTGATCTTTAGGTTGAACTAAAGGGCACTGCATTAGGACCGCGATTCTGAGGCTTTCTGCCGCATGACATTCATGTACTTGTGAAAAATTATACCAATTATGAAATCAACCAGCAGCTGCCTCCAAAAGCAATCAATTGTCACATTGAAAAGCGTTTTGTTCCACTGCTATCAATAGCTTTTTGGTTACACAGAGGGTGTGAGAGTGGGGGTGTGAGGTGTTTAACGACCTACGAATGCTCGTTTTTCTTGAGCTTTCTTGTGGCTTTCGTCTTTTTTTTTTTTTTTTTTGTGGTGGTGGGGTGGGGGGCTTGGTTCATTTAATTCTGAATTGTGCACAATAGGATTCGTATGTTTCCTAAACAAAACATATGGAAGCATGGTGCATTGTGTCCTATTGATCTCCTCAGTGTTTTCAACCATTTTCTTCCTTCATGTCTCATATCTATGATGGCAATTAAGCGAACGCAGGAGAGGTGTGTTTGTCACTCCTGGGGAGCCTGTCTCACCACGACACATGGACAATTAGCCTGAACGTCTCTGCTGTTGCAAATGAAACATTCCTTTGAAAACAAGAGGTTGTACCTCCTTCCTGCAGAAAAGCTGAAAATATATTCAATACTGATCAAAAGTTTGAGGTCTGTAAGATTTTTTTATGTATTTGAAAGAAGGCTCTTATTTTGAAAGAAGTATCTTAACATGTATTTGATACAAAACAGTAAATATTACAAAATATTAACACAATTTAAAATGACTGCTTAATTGTAATATATTTTAATGTGTACAGTATATTAAAAATACATGTAAAATCTCTAATATATTTTGAAGTGGCCCTATTATGGATTTTTGAAAATCAAGCTACCTTTTATGCAGTGTGTAACACAGCTCTAAGTGAATGAAAACATCCTGCAAAGTTTTAAATCTGAAAGTGCACCGTGTATAAAGTTTTTGTGTTTCAAAGAAAGATTAAACTCTGAATCATTGAAACGAGTCGTTTTTAAAACGAATCCCAAGCCGTTTCATGTTGACGTCAAAATTAAACATATTGCCCGCCCACTTGTTGCGCGTGCAGACCTGGGAAAACTTGGATTTTTGCGCTGGTCCGAATGAAAATGCAAATTCATTCTTTGCCACTAGGTGACGCTTTTGTAACGTTAAAAGCTCACAAACACTGCTTTAAATTAAATGACCAATCACTGCAGATTAGTCACGCAAAGGAGGGGTTTGAAAAAATGAATCGTTGAATGAATCTTTGGGAGTCGTTGAGCAAATAAGGTAAAAATAAATGCCTATTATAAGAAAATTAAAGTGTTTTTTGACCTTGTATGCATGTCAACCTGTTGTTGGGGACTCCCAAAACCAAAATATGAACCTTTTACAGCCCATAATAGGGGCATTTTAATATGTTAAATGTTGAAAACAGTTGTGCTACTTAATATTTTTTTGCGGAAACCATTAAAAGGCCTACTTTTTTTTTTACATTCAGACCTCAAAAGAACAGCATTTATTTGAAATGGAAATTTTGATTAATTCAATGCATCCTGAATAAAAGAATATTTTTTAAAGGAAGAAAAATAATTACATTTAAAGGAAAGAAACTGTACTGACCCCAAGCTTTTTAAATGGTACTACGAATTTTTAAAATATAAATTATATTGTCCATCATGACAAATTTTGGTGTGTCAGTTAAAAGATTAGCATAACAAAATTACTTACTAAAACTGTACTCATTTAGATGGTTTATGAGAAAGCGACCAAAACAAATGTGTGACCAAACTATCATCCTCTGTAGCAGGTAAAAGTATCCTAAAGTACAGCTAAAGTATCCTTTAAATACCACAAGGTGCATCCTTTGCTCTTCACTATGTTTTGTTATTGCAAAAAATCTTCCTGACCTTGTCAGAAAGTTGAAAAAAAAAAAAGAGAAAAAATTTAATTGCTCAGAACATTTTATTCTGACCACAATCATTTGAACGTGCATTGTTACAATTTCCAAACTAAAACACTTCATAGGAGGACTTGAACGTAGCATAATTTCTATGGAGTCACAGGAAAATTATGTCATGACAACTGTCACTTAAGGTGACCAGACGTGCCACTTTCCAGGGACACGTTCTGCCCAGAAATTCTAAATTGCCTAAATTAACCAGGTTTTGTCTGTTTGCGCTGCACAAATCTATTGTACAACATCAAAGTAATGCAAGAGCTATTCAAAAGCATAAGGAGCCATCTGCTCTGCTCTCTATAGCTCTCGCAGTACATCGATGTCATACAACGATCGATCTGCGCAGCGCAAACAGACAAAACCTGGTTATTTTAGGCAATTTAGAAATCCTGGGCAGAACCTGTCCCAAGGCAGTGATCTGCATTTTCTGTAATGTATTTTTATAGTAAAAATACATATCTGATATGACTTACTATATAATTAGCATCAAACAAACAATATAATTCTGATTTTCAAAGATTAAAGATTAAACGGAAAAAAAATGTAAATTATGTAAATTGGATGTAAATTACCTTTGAACAGAAGAAGAAGAAAGAAGCAGTATGGCGTGCTTTTTCTTAGCCTCCGTTTCCATACTGACTCGTCAATTCATCGCTCTGTTGAGAATGTTTTGCGTGTTCACCAGGAACATACTCTGTGTTGAATGAACGTATTCCCGGAGGCATTTTTGGAACCACAAATCTCGAGTAAGCAAGGTTTAGGGTTAATCAATCAAGAGTTCAGGGTTTAGCAGATGGTAAGTTAACCAAGCTTTCTGGAATACACCCATGATGTGGCTTCTTGTCACAGAATGAGGCAGAAAATATGTTACCTGTGCTGGCAAACTGAGTCTTAATGAGCAAATTTACAAAAATGTGTTATTTTTATACACAAAAATGACTGAGCTACACCTCATGGAGTCAGAAAAGTAAATTTAGAGGAAAAACAGTTTTAAAGTTTTCTGAAGGTTCCAAAGCAAAATCACCTAGCAACATTGCATCTTTTCCCCCCACTTCACTTAATAATCATAATATAGCTTTTTTTTTTTCTTTTTTTTTACTCTTTGTTGTTATAAATAAGAACTGATACAAAAAATAGCAAATATAAGACAGAAACGAGTGTATGGTGTATTACTTTTTTTTTTTTTTTTTTTTTTTTTTTACATCTAAACAAAAGCAATCAAGAAAAACAAATGGTAAAATATAAAAATCACTTGTGTCCATTACTAATAAATTGATTATTAAAACTACAAAAGTAGTTCAATCAAGAGCAGCGAGAGATTCCCTTTTTTATTTTATTGTTTGATTAACATTTTGCCAGCACAGGTCACATATATTCTATACTGCAAAAAGGCTATGTCGATTAACAATGGATTATAAATATACTTAATTATTATGAAAATACCAGAGATGGCTTGAATAACACAGATAAACTATACATTGTCGCAGCTGAATGCTTGATGTCTTTATTTTATTATTCAGCATGTTTATATCTTCTGTTTACCCAGCTACAGTGACAGGAATGCCTTTGTCCATATTAGGGATTTCCTGGAGCGTCATGAGTTCTGTTACTTCTGTGATGCACATGTGGAGTTTCTACGCAAGGGCACCCTCTGGCCAGTATGAATGAAACAGACACCTACTGAACTGGTCCAACAGGACCATATAATATGGGTGATGCGTCTATATTAAATTCTGTGTGGATGTGGACCAATCAGAATGCATGCTTCTCCTATTTCAAAAGTAGCTTTTTATTTTCTCAGTGGTTAATTGCTAGTAAAATATAAGCAAAAAATAAACATTTATAGTAGCCTAATCTAGTTCTCAGAACTTCACATGCTATAATTCATCTCATTGTTGCCGTCTCATTCCTCGGTGTATAATATCTGTTTATTGGTCACTAGCTACTGAAAGCATTACTCTGACTCACTCATGCACCCATTTGCTTGACTTCACCTGCAGAAACCGTAACTGAGTGAGACTCAACACAGCAAGCCTCCCGTGTGATTATTCAGAAACAGGGTATTATCTGCATCCTCACAGAAAGAGTGGATTTACTTATTTACATTTCACAGAGCCTCAGGTAACAGGAAGAGCAGAGAGAAAGGGCAGGCTCCACGCTCCTGTGGAATAGTAATGTGGTCGAAATGCTCATGAGGTCAAGTGTAAACCGTGGCTTCGACAATGGCAGACTGTCTGCATCTCTAGCCCAACAACACTCAATCATGCAACCCTCTCATGCAGAGAGACTTTATCTCAAAGCCTAGGAGCTCTGCTTATGTTTACAAAGGAAGTTATTGCCAGAGGATGACACTTAAGAATCAGGTGACAGAGATACAATCAAACAACAATAGAAGCTTAAACCTGATCGAAGATGTGACCTTCTGATCATGTTTCCTTTTCGTCTTTGCATCATTTCCTGTCCCTCTTCACTATCTTTCACTGCATTCTGATTTGCAGGACACAATGTTTGCTGATCTATAGGTGAGGTACTGTATGTCTGCATAACATTCATTGAATTGCCCTGCAATCTCATCAAGCACTGACAACAACCTTTTCAAGTTTGGGTATTATGACATTTAGGCTGATAAAATTTGTAAGCCAATAACTGTTTTAATGTTATAGCCGATATTAAAATATGTTATTAATTTTATTAAAATTATTTAAAAATAAAGCACTAAAATCAGTCAGGTTAATCACATTCAAAAGTCAATTTGGGCATTAAAACCTGTAAACAACATAGCTATTAATGTAGAGATTTGCTAAAGATTGCATTTAATATTGTTATTAAATTATAAGTGTTTTTGAAGATTCACATCAAGTGGTATAATAAAAACCTTACTAGTCTACTAATTTGTTTATTTATGCATATTTCTATATATATGGCAAAACGCAAAATTTTAAACACTATTGCAGTAATATTTATTCTAGCAGCATTTAATTGGCTAAAAATCAATTCCGAAAAATTGTCAAGCCAAAATAAAGAACAACAACAACAACCGACAACCACAACTCATCAAACTTGCAAATGAAACAGCAGTGTGTATCTGGGGAATGGAAGGAGTAGCACAACATCCTGTGTGTGTAGTGTGAAAGAAGAATAAATGAAGTGAAGGAACGGTAATACAGTGTGTTCCACTGGAGACTGACAAGCCCGTCGTCTTCCCTGAAGCAGCTGAGCTGGCATTAAACAGACAGGATGGGTGCGGAGTGAAGCGCTCACTCAGTTACGGGCGGCGGGAATAATGAAGGGACGGCTCGGCGGAGCAGAGCGGGGGGCGAGGATGAGGATGGCCCAGCCATCCAACTGGAGAATTTAATTTCGCGCAGGGGGTCTCTCCTCAACCATGCGTTTACATGCAGACGGGCTACCTGTGCTGGGGACCTGCTGTACTCTTGAGGCATTGTGGATCAGTGTTTTCTGGTTTAGTGAGTGGATGAGAGGGAACGGATGGAGAAGAGTCTCTTGGGTGTCTGTCAAGTATGTTTAGAAAGGCTATTCTCCTGAGGAGTATTTTAACACACTGACACATTCACACTAGCCAAACAAATGCACTAAATATCAAATTGCAACAGTTGTTGTTTTTTGTTGCATCACAGTGAAAATGGCAGTTGTTTTTCCTAATTCTCCAGATCCAGCGTTAGATTGTTGATTTTGCAGTTGTTGAGGTCGTTTCCACAATGGTAAATTTATTTTTATCTGATTAATCAAAGTTTTATAAACTCATAAGAAAAATCTGAATTGTGAGATATAAACTCACAATTACATTTTGCATGTGCTACGTGATCACGAAATGGTTATAAAATCATTTGTACACATTTTTAAGCGTTGTGTTTTAAAAACAAATTATTTAAGCCACTGAAACGCAATCAGCACACTGTCAGAGATTCTGTTTCTTGAGCATTATTATTGCCACTTTATAGGCCTTGAATGGTAAGTACATAAATTTGTAAAGGGCCGTCTTCAAATATCTTCATAAACAAGGTGGTCTTAAAAGGGTCATCGGATGCAAAATTCACTTGTTGTTTGAACATAAATGTACTGTATGTTGGAAGTGTGTGTACACATCCATCCTATAATTATAAAAATCCACCCAGTGTTTTTTTATTTATTTATTTTTTTAAATCCCTATTTTAAATTTCTAAAGTAAACAGTCTCTCTGAGAGCAGCTCGGAAGAGAGGGGCGGGGCCAGCAGAGCTCATTAACATTTAAAGCAACATGGACTATAATGGTTTGATAAAAACAGAGCTGATTTTGACAGGTTTAAAAAGGGCATTTTTTACACTACCATTGAGAAATTTTAAACAAAGTATGTTATAGACTTTTAATTAAGACCGGGCAGCTCTTAAAGTGACAGCAGTCTAATATTCCTGTCTGTCAGTCAAGTTAATCAAGCAACAAAACAGACAAAATCTCTCATTGCTCTTGACTAAATCACTTTTGTAACTTTAATAAGAATAAACACAGTTAAGAATATGCAGAGTAATATAAAATAATAATAATAATAAATAAAATAATAAAAATAAAATAAAAATAGGTAATCTAACTGCAAGATATAAACTCAGAATTGTGAAATGTAAACTTAGGGATTGGTGGGGGGGGGGTATATATTTATTGTTTGTATTTATTAATTCTCTTTACTTCATATTTGTCTATCTGTAACAAAATGGGTTCGAATGGGTTGAAAATGTAGCTTTTCAAATAAATATCTTAATATTACATTAATTCATTAATTAATTATCATTTTACTGCATATTTTAATACCGTATTTTTTAGGGCTGCCCTCTAATAGTCAGCTAATCATTAGTTGATCAGAAAAGGCTTGGTCGACCAAAATTTTAGTCACAGAAAAAAAAAAAAAAAAGTCCACAGGCGAAGTCACGCAGTCCATGACAGATCGTTAACAGCTAGTCTATGGTAATTCAGTACATCGGGCAGGACATCCAAACGCTCGCCTATCATTCATCGACCTCAAATATGGCTTATTATCTGAAATATTAGCAACTTTACATGGCCGCTCAATCTAATTGAATGATAATCTAGATCTAGAGAAAGAATGATCTAGAGAAATGTGCACTGTTCAAGTGTCTGTGTGGAGTGTGAAAACTGGACAGTAGCCAATTTTGTCGCTAGATTTAACGGCTTCCCCACCCCTTTTGAAAAGTTTAGAGACAAATATAGCAACTTCTTGGATAAACCTTATCTAAGTTCACATCTTGCCAACTGATCTATATTCATCTTTATATAGATCAGTGAATTTGCCATTATGATGTCATCTAGTGACATTTAGCCACCAGTTTTAGCTACTTTCAATTGCAGGAAGTACACTGCGGAGATGACGAGTCAGTGTCGCCAACTTAATTGTTTAGTTTAGTTTATTGTCCTTTCGGAAATTATTTTTGTATCTGTGCCAACTCTTCAGTTATCAACAACAATAGTTAACAAATACAAACATCAACAGGTTACAACACATTACAAATAAATACAACCAGCATCAGACAACATCCCTCTCACAACAACAGAAACACTGCCATATATGTAAAATGACAACTGTAATATCACAAAAATGTATTTAACAGAGCTATACTGGCTCTGGTTAGCTATACTAACTTAATCTCTAAAGCAAAAAAACAAATAAAGAACTAGTTGATCAAATTCTTAAAATGTTAATGCAGCCTCCTTACTGTTTTTCCCTGACACATTCATAATCTTTAGCTTCTGCGGTGCACTGAGGCAAGCTTTATGTGTGTGCTTGAGCGCTTATAGGCTATGTAGGCAATTAGAAGTTCATTATAAGGATTTAAGTGGTTTATTAATAAACGTGCGATTAGTCGACTAATGCTTCAAATGAACGACTCCTAGTCGACCAGAAAAATCATTAGTCGAGTGCAGCCCTAGTATTTTTGTTACATACAGCAGAAATAAAATATCACAGGAAATATACTCATTAAAAATGCTTCACAGCACATATCATTGATTCTGTATAAACCCTTTTTTTCCCATACAACAAAAAAGTGGTAAAGTTGGAGTTTTGATTTGTTTTCTAAAATATTTATATATTAGACTGGCATTTGAACCCAGGTCCCTTTGTATATTAAATGAAAACCGTACAACTACACATGCTAATGTATGTATGTCATATCCTATATATATTGCACCAGGTTCAAGACACTACTGCTTAACTTCAACACGTTACAGTTGCTGAAAAAATGCTAGAAGCTGCATCAAAAAATGGTACAAATTAGAATTTGCTTTTCTTCAAATTGGAATCAGTCAGAAGAATATTAGAACATGATCTTTTTCATCTTCTTTTAGGTCGCATTTGACTTGCAATTCATTAACACAACAAAGACGAATGGACTAACATATACTCTCTAGAATAAGATCAAACCAAGAACTCCAGTCAAAAGCACACGTCATTATGGGATGTTAATCACGTTTTCATCTTCGGCCCAGTTTCTCTCCATGAGTTTAAGATGATGATAACTATCTCATCATAGACATTCCCTTATCTGATCAGAGCGCTATGAAGGGTTATTCATTCAATTAGGAATGAGCCATTGAGATAAGAAGCAGATGCTGGGTGTCAGGGATTAGGAGCGATAGCTGTAGACTGCATCTGCAAAGGCTGTCCTCGCATGTTGGCATCTCACATACATGAACGAGTTTTATACACACACACACACACACACAAAACAAAAACAAAAACACACTCTTGGGCATTCAAGGGTTTTTGGCTCAGGGGGACAGCTGTGGCCCCCTGCATGTGCATGCACACACACTCACTGTGGTTCTGAGTCTGCGGTTTAGTGGACCTGCCAAGGGTTCAGGTCCTTTAAGTGGAAGTAATTGGGGAAGAACACGCTCCATTAAAAACAACTATTTAATACAATAATCATTCAATTAAAAAGCCCTTGTAGCAGCTGCCACAGCTCATTTGTGTCAACCGCATATTTTATTTGCAGAAAGCGGTACAGATTTACCATCACTTTTAACTGAAATATATATCTTGAACAACAGTTTTCATTGCTCATCATTTCACAAAACATGAAATACTTGACAATAAATCACATTTAAAGAAAATGATCAGTTTATGTAATTCACAGTAACCTAAAAGTGACATTTTCGGATTACAGTCAATTTATGTAGACTCATAAGTACTGTAAGTGTTTGTGGTTACCTATCAGGCATTTTAGCATCTACGTGTACTTTAAAGGAGTCATAGAGCACCCCCCAAAAATAATATT
>SCHK01206440.1:225-15448 GCA_004124795.1 Poropuntius huangchuchieni
CTCTTTAAAAAAAAAATGCAAAGTTTTTTTAATATATATATATATATATATATATATATATATATATAAGAAGTCTCTCATTCTCAACTTTTATTAAAAACAGTATAAATTTGAAGTTTACAATAGATTTTTAAAATAACTTTTCTATTTTAATATATTATAAACTGATTTATTTCAGTTATTGCAAATATGAATTGTCAGCAGCTATTACTTCAGCTTTTAGTTACATGTCATTTCCTACAGAAATATATAATACTGTATATTCTAAAATATTGTAATATGCTGATTTGGTGCTCGAGAAACATTTATTGTTGTTATTATTATTATTATATGTTAAAACAGTTGCTTAATATTGCTGTTTAATATTTTTGTTGAAACCGTGTGTGTTTTGCTAAACAGAAATATTAAAATAGCAGCAATAGAAATTTCTATTTGAAATAGATTTTTTGTAACATTATAATTGTCTTTATTGTAATTTTTGATCGATTAAATGCAAACTAGCTGAATAAAAGTAATAATTTTTTTCAAAAAAAACAAACAAACAAAAAAACGTACTGACCTCAAGCGTTTAAACAGTACATTATAAAATAAAATTTGTTTGGTTCAAGAATAATTTTAAGTTACCGTTAATCAAGGCTGAAGTTCTGCTAAATGCATTTTTTTGTCCCTCTTACTATCCTATATTACTGTAAATGTACTGTACAAAAAAAAATGCTTAAAGGCCATGCTTAAAATGCAATGCTCAGGTTTATAAAGTATGTAACAGGAGACCTCGGCCTGGAAAAGGTTGGAGACCCCTGCAATAGAATATTTATCAAGTAATTCCATTCTCCTTCCTCCCCGTCTTTACAGGTAATCGAATGCATCACACAAGGACGCGTGCTAGAGAGGCCACGGCTTTGTCCCAAGGAAGTGTACGACATTATGCTGGGATGCTGGCAGAGGGAACCGCAGCAGAGGTTGAACATCAAAGACATCCAGAAAATTCTTTATGCCTTGGGCAAAGCCACACCTGTCTACCTGGATATCCTGGGCTAGTGTTTGTTGGGAATATGTGTGGATGTCTGTCTGCGTCTATCCATCGGAGGAACGAACAACCTGGGATTTACCCAAAACAACACTGTCAGACACCTACAACATGGGGATGGACTTAAGTGCCTGCTACTCCTTTCGATACACTGGATAACAGTCTTTAAAAAGCACTTTTACATTTTGTTTACCTGCATATAAAGATGTACAGTTCTACTGCAAGAAGAGGAGTCTCCTTTCTCTATTTCTTTCATTTTATTTTTGTTTTGGTAAGAACAGCCTACTTTTAAACTCTAAAAGGAATAACGGAAAATTCTCCCTAAAGTATGAAAAAAGTTTTTATTTTATTTTTTTCTTCGTTTGCTGACTGCTTGACAGCTCTCCCAGTGGTTACTTGTTTTTCATTTTATAAATATATATATTTTTAATTTATTTTTCTTTCTCCAAGAGTGGATGTATGCCATGTTTCTTGCTGAGGGTTTGTCGCCTTTCGGATATGACTGCTCACCGTTGCCATGTCAGATGATTGGCAAGGACTTTTTTTAAAAAAAAAAAGCCTTACTGCGCTCTGATTGGCCGGATCTTCTCTTTGACTCTACAGGAAGTATCCAACAGGGCTTTTAAATATTCTGAGGAGCTTTTTAGTGAACGGATTAACTTGAAGGAACCACCAATCAATACAAAGGAGTTTATTTAAAAAAAAAAAGAAAAAAAAGAATGTATATAATGTAAATTTCTGTGTCACAAGCGACAGTATGTTAACTTATTTCATTTCCTGATTAGATGATTTTAGTTCCTTGGCGTGCTGTTACGGTGAGTGAATTCGATAAATATTTTGATAATATTTTAATGTTTTTTTATTTTTCCACATGTCCATAGAATGTATGTTGACATTTCTAAATGAGCTTTCTATCATTTCCCCCCTTGTTCGGTTTGGATGCAACCAAGAGCTAAAGAACGGTTAGTGTTTTCATGGTGGAACACACCACAAAGGGAAAATCATGAGACGTAGCCTCACTCCTTGTATTCCAGAGACCATTTGCTTCTAAAATGAATGTAACAGAAAAGGTAGATTTATTTCCCAAAGCGAGATCGTGCCCAGAAAATACTCATATTCCATTCATTAACCCTCATTGCATTTATGAATTGTGATTAAGCTTCTTTGCAAACATATTATATCATCCTTTCCCATACTATGAGTAATAAAAGAGAGATGGTTAAGCTATCTGGAAGAACTAGCATGTGCAAACATTTAAAAATATATATATTTATTTGCTAAATTCCATAAGAAACACTGTCCTTTCCTAGTTCAGCGACTCTTTCTTTACTACTTTTCTCTAGTAAATATTGTAGCTGCTAATAGAGTCATCAAAATATAGAGAGTCCATAACGTTTTTTTTTTTTGGATTCTGTCAGGTAATAAATATTCTTTTCTCCCTATTGTTTTACAATAGAAGACTGTAAACACAATCATGTGATAACTTAATTGTGTATTCAAGATGGAGCTTTCCTAAGACTAAAGGGCTTCTTTGGAACATTCTTCATTTCTTCTGAAGTGACATTTGGATTTTATTGTAATGTATTTTCTCATTCACTCTCTCTTGCACAATTTTGCTGGCTCATGCTTTTCATTCAAGGTGATCTGGGGCTCAGTGTTTGTCTGATGATAAATCTGTAATCACTGCACGTGGAGTAAATCAGCCAAGTAAACTTTAGTTCAGCTTTGGCTGCAGATGTGTTTAAAAGATTCTTGAGCACACCATCTGTGACATTTCAAAAATTCATCCTGAATTTTGCTCAACCCTCACACTTATTAACATTAATATGCATTTCATGTGTATAAAAGTGCTCACTTTGACTCTCACAACTTTACCCCAACCAAACCATTACCAAAAGTGAAAACTGTCGAAAACTTTCCTGCTTTCCCCAGCTCCCTATCAGGAACCATGACTTAAATTGCTGTTCGAGGCAACCTGCCCATCACAGTTCGACAGAACACATTTGCGCTTAACCATAATCTCACCCTTCACATCAGGAAAAGTTCCTGGTGCAGAGGAAGTGACTTGAACATTTGTTGATCTTGTTGTGTTGTTTCTTTCTGCTTCCCACTGTGGCCAGATAATTCTCTCCACATCTATGACAAGGGGGAAATTGCAAAAGTCTTTCAATAACACCGCCTGCGATGTGCTTACGTGTGATAAGATGCTTCTCATTTTGATATTCTCGTCGGCTGCAGGGCCCTGCTGCAGATATTCAGTGACTTCACAATTTTGCACAGGCTTTCTTGCAGAAAAGTAACAGAGCAGATTTACCCTGGTATGGGTACTGAAATGGTTTGAGGTTTATTAAGTAAACAGGTGCACCTGCATCCCGGACGAGCCCCCAGTTCGAGACTTCATTTTAAGCGCAGTCCTCTTTAGTGAATATAATTTCTGTAAATCTTTCACTGATGTGGCGTACCAGATTTTACATGTCAATTGTAGTACACAGTGAGCATTCACGCTGAATTAGGTTCTAATTGGAAGGAAAGAGACAAAATGTCACTTTTGGCAATGACGCCAATTCCCAGCTTTCCTGTAGAGAGACAAGACTTGGAGAATGCATGTGGGGATAATTTCAAAATATGAGAATTATATGTTAACATGAACAGGCTATTATTTCTTTGGTCTTTTTCTTCAGTGTGGGCAATTTTCTGTAAAATTCGTTCTTGCCCACTCAAATTACTCTAATAAAATACTGGTTTATTCAAAAGGTAAACATTATTATTAGCACTAGTTGCAGTTTTTAGCAATTTTTTATTCATTTGAACATTGGTTTTATGACCGTCTTGTGAAACAAGCTTTATACCCTCATGTATTGCTTCTCATCACGTGTATGTTTATAACAAAACTGCATTTAGTTCCTACATGTTTCCCAGAGGACGGAAGGTTGTGGCTCACTGTTGTGAATCGGTCGAGGCGGCGATTACTGAAGATTATTTGAGTCATTGGGTACATAACTGTGACTAACAGGGTTGAAAGAGTCAAACATTTCTCTGCGGTTTACTCGGTGAGACCGATCATTGCTCAACGACCTGTGAAAGGTGGATTATACAAACGTGGCAAGGAGAGGTGGGGTGGTGTTAGCTGCGGGGAGGCTGTATCTTTATCACCTGAAGCCGTCGGAGAACAGGCGTGAACTGAATTAGTAGTTTCTAGTAAATGAAAGGATGTGAGCGTGTGAGCTACAGCTGGTTTGGAGAGGGGGATCAGACGAGAAAGAGTGTGACAGCAGGGTGACGGTATGGCAGCTCCAGGGGTTGCCGTGACTCTAATGACTTCACCTTGCAGAAATGGGTGGAAATTACCAATGAAATGAGTTTTTGGCCCAGGCTTTTAGATATCCCTTAAATATGATGGCCAGTCTTTCGGTAATCCCCCTGAGGCAGAGAAGAGAGGTGTGTGTGTGTGGTTGTGTCGGTGTGTGTGAAAAAGCGAGGGGTAGGAGAGATGAATCAGTGAAGGTCACACACTAACAGAGTGGATAGAAGTGCCACAGCGCTGTCTGTTGGCAGCCTAACAGAGTTGAGTTAAGCATTCAGAGCTGTGAGGCAAGCAGAATCTCCCTCTCTCGCTTACCGCCGCCATGGCAGCGAACAGGCGCAGGGCGATTGATGAGAGGTTTAAGACCTTAATCATGAGGAGAAGAAGCGAGGCAGGAAGCTGGAACATTACGTCTGGAATGAGCTCTCTTTCAGCACTTCATAACCCTGCAGAAGGGCTGCAGAAACCTCGGCACTGTCACGCTTCGCTGCTGATCTCAGATCAGCCCTCTCCTCATCCATTTATCCTACCTTCTGTGGGCTTGATTTACCAAAGCATTTAACGGATGCAAGACTGCCTTACTGGGGCAAAGTGAAGAAGAACAACTATAATTGCCCAATCACCCGCTAAAATGTTGCTAAAATCGGATGCCGGCAAAACGCTTTAACACGTCATGTGTTAACTTTTTTACCCAAATTACTACCTTTTGATATATTCCGTTTTGAGCACTCGGAGGCAGTACTAATCCAAGCGTAGCTTCTTTAGAAACCAGTAACAACCCCATCAAATTAGCCGACCAGCATTTAGCACCCTGACACTTGATGTGGCCACCTGGAGCAATAATCTCCAAGAGATGCGGTAACGCTGAATATCTTACTGATTGAATCTGTTATCCCAAATTGTTGTCACTGCAGATCTTCGGCTGTCACTGTGGCTCTATCCGTTTTTTGCCTGCAGGTTAAAACTCATTTTCATTGCCTTCAAAACATTTAATTAAAGATCCTTATCTGATTTGAAACCCCACTCCTAAATTACAAATGAGACTACCAGAACAAGTCCTTATCTACCTCCAGTGCATTGCCGCTTAAGTACTCTTAATGTTCTCTGGAAAAAAGCAGTTCCAAACTTGCGGTCGATTCATGGCACGCTCTGCTGATGATATGAATAACAATGGAAATGTTTTTATACATCTGAAGCAGCGACATCCCTGAGTAAGGGCCAGCTGCATTTTGAGAGCCTGACTCAGCTCACGCTGCAGTTGCTCTATACCCTGGGCACATGGACAAGCATGTGAATCTTGTTACTTAGAACCTAAAGTGATCTATAGTTTAGGCCGGCAGATCTCCTGAGCTGTGGGAAAAGCTGAACCCGCTTTCAAGGACAGTTGTGCATTTAACTCAGATAGCCCAGCCAAATGCAACTCCGGTTTTCTTTAAAAGGGAGGTTAAAATTGACTGCGGCATTAAGACTTCAGATGGGGATGTCACCCCAGAGCAATCTCTTGCACTGTCAGCAGACTTTGACATCTAGATTAACCTTGCTGCTGTGAGCGTGCTGACGGCTCTCATTGGGATGCAAGAAGCATCTCAGATCTTCTATTCCAAAGGTACCTTGGCCCCCTCTCTCCCTGTTTGAAAAGGAAAGTAGGAAGCATGAGCCAGCACATACACACTGATCCAAGGGAGGTCCTTATGTGTGTCCGTGTAGGAGGGGATGTTATCGCTTTTGGAACGGAAATGTTGAACAAATGGTGATCTATCCCAGCCTTCCCTGAGTTTTCCAGTCCACCAGCAAGCAAAAGATACACCAAAGGGCCTAGGTGTATATCTTAGGTCTCTTTCAAGTCCTTTTCAACAGAACTGTTTTATTTCCTAATAGAGACTACAGCCCTTTGTTCCACAGAAGAATGTGTGTCAATCACAACAAAAGGGGAGTGAGCTCCTTTGAGCTCTTGCTCAGTCTCTTAAATGTATTATTCAACCTTGTTCCACTCTCTGGTCAACTGAGGGAGAAAGCTGTTTTACCAAGGTGATTACTACAAGGTAGGTTCCAACTTTGAGTGAAAAGTTATTTCGCCTGTAATTGTTTCTTTTCACTTGTGCCAGATAATGTCTATAACCTTGTTGGTCAAAGCTCAATATCTAAACAGCATGACGATTAGTCGTCAACCTTTTTGTCGGCCAAGTTTGTAAAATAAACTGCCTGTTGTCAACTCAATAAGGAGCCAATAAGTCACTTTTTCTTTCTAGCAGAAGCCTTTTGAAATATCTTTGTTGCAGTGTGATTGTGTATAAGATTTTTGCTGCTGGGGGAAAAAGTCTTAGCTACTTCCTGCCTTGCCAAGATTTTGTTAATGAATCAGCTAGTCTAGCTGGACTGGGAGATCAGCTAAGACCAGCAAACCACCCTTAAGAGTTATTTTTTTTACTACATGATTGTAATTCTGAAGGCACTGTTTAAAACACTGCCATTAACTTATGCTTCCTACATCCCAGCAATGATCTGAAGTTTCAGAGGCAAGCGACTGTGTGCCTGAGAGACACTCAAAGCTCTGACTTGAGGACCAACTGCTGAGAAACTGCTTTAAATGTCTTCATTACCTTCTAACGGCATGGCTAACAGTAGAACACCCCTGCAGTGTTAAGTTGTTGCTAGCAGGGACCTACCCATACAATAACCCGACTAAAAATAACGTTGCGAGAAGGATGGATGGAGTGGGGCGGTGAGTTTGTGACTCATGCTGCCTACGTTTGGCTCAGAGCTTGGGTGACATTTCAGATCACAGCTCGTCTGCACTAGCTCTGCCACCCACAACACCATACGTTTAAGTCAGACTACTGAAAACTAGCCTCTAACTGCAGCGAATAAGAACATGTTTGAGTCACTGTTATAGTGCGACATCTGGCCTTTCAGTTTCAATGAAATCTATCGCGATAGAGCTGACGTTATAGTTCACGACACATTTAGTGCATTTAGTATATAGCCTTGTTAATGCATTTCATGAGGTCAGAACAAAACGTAAACAGGAAGGTGGTGAAATCTGTGTCAGTGTCTCCTTGTGTTCTTGTATTGGTGCATGTAATGCTAATGCGATCATGCAAACAGTTATTTATTACTACATGCAAACCCTAGAGACTCACATTTTAGGCCATTGCTTTTAGAGAGTGTTTGATGGCTGAACGACAGCAAAAGAAAAGAAGGTCAGAAATAATTAATTGGCCTTAGGTCACAGTAGAAGCAATGTAGGACACATATGCTTTATTAGCTGCAGCGGTGTTACAATCATCTAGCATGCTATTCAATACAGGGATGTTTTTAGAGATTAAATTCTTCTGGAAAAGGACAATTTTATCAGCCAACTTTTTTTTTTTTGTGTACAGTATGTTGAAAAGTTGGTATAAAGAGAGCTATATTCACAAACGTGGGCTTGCATACATGCTAAATAAATAGTAAACAAACATATTTCTAACGTAAGTCACTGCTTAGGACCCAAATGATTTTCACTTGAGCCTTGCTGGGTGGTGACTTACTTTTCGGACTGTTGCTAGGCTAAGCTAAGAAGTTAGCATTACGTTTTGTGCTTTGTTTTAATCAGACTTGCTAGGCAAGTTTAGATGTTCTTTTTTTTTTTAAAATGGGTTAAAGTTACAGTTTCTCTCTATGATCTTCCTCTTGCAAAGACACTCAGACAGGTTTTCTAAAATCCAATATTAAATAACTTCTGCCCTTTTCCAAAAAAACAAAAAAAATGTTTTAGAATATGTAACGGTAATGATACACTTTTTACAAACATCAGTCATTGGATATAAGATGACAGCATTTGAATTTTTTTTCGGTAAGTTCTCAAACAAAGACTTGATTAAAGAATGAAAATTTAGATAATAATATTTGTTTGTAAAATGGGGTCTATTAAAGAATTTTCTGTTTCAGATCCAACATTGTTTAATGTAAATTTTGTGAAGAAAGCCATAGATAGATAGTCTATTTGGTATTTAAAGCCATAAAGAACTATGTTAGGTATCACACTAGGAGTATATGCACACACTTGTTCTATCATGCCATTTGACCACTTAGCTTTATTTTTTGTGAATCAGGGAAAATGAGCGGGAAATTGTGTAGGTCTGGAATGGATATGCCATATACAGACAAACACTGCAGTAGAAGCATAGCAAAAATACTGTCGTCCCACTCTCGCAGTGCTAAATCCAATCGACACTGCAAAAGCCACAGCAGGAACTGACATTTCCAACCTTGTTTTAAAAGCCAACCTCAGCTATATTAAAGTCTGCAGGCAACAGGATTCTCATCCAAACATTATGGCTCACCATGTATTGTTTTGTCCATCTTTTCATCTCTCAAACATCCTGGCCCTCCAGGTAGTGGACTTGCACTTGAAAACTAGATGTCTGAGCTGACGGCGCTATCTTATTGTCATGGTGTCTGGGCTCTAGCGGAAAGACCGGACAGGGATCTGGAATGCAGGGAGAGGAGATAGAATCCTAATCACGTATGTGATTGGACTCTGTGTTTCCAGTAACCCATATTGGTGGAAGAGAAATATATTACCAGTAGGCTGTATTGCAGCGGCCTCAAATCCGTGTCTACAACTTTAGTTTTTCATTTTTTTTTTTTTTTCAACGCCTTTGGTATTGATGTCATATAAGCAGTATATACTGTAAACAAGGATAAGAGATCCATAAAACCATGTTAAAAGAAACTCATATTACACATTAGCAATATCTGTGTGTGTCACTATCATTGTTAGTATTCATCTTTCAACCTAATATATTTCTCTTCCTGTGAATTGTGTGTGGGTAAAATCCGTTGCAATATTAAACTGTGGGAGACATTTAAGCTACACATCTGTACGCATCTGTTTATACAGTATATGTGGTCTATTTCATCTGGGCTAACACGAGAACAGCAGTCGGGCGATGTCAAGTTCAAATGTCTGAATATTTATGTGTGACGAGTGCAGATATTTTGTGTTTTCATTGCCATTGAGCTGTGTACGGTTTGAAAAATAATAACTTTGTGACACCCTCTGGCATCCACAGTAATGTATTTTCCATCTGAGAAGTCCTAGCTGAAGTGCTGACTTTACGATTTCTCTTGAGTATTTCTATCATCTTGTCCGAACCCTCGTTAGAATGATGAAGGGACGAGGTGTGAAAAAAAATCTCACGGTTCCTCTATTTGTAACTCATCGTTAATCCACCTGTGTTCCGTTTACTGATCCATCTATAAACTAAAAACAGCTGTAACTAACTATGTATCCTATGATGATTTATGTAGACTTATTCTATAAATAAAAAGAAAAAATACACTTGCCTTTGTGTGGTTTTAAATATTTTATATATATATATATGTGTGTGTGTGTGTGTGTGTGTGCATGTGTGGTTTTAAATATTTATTATACACCCACACTTTAAACGTATATAAAGTCATATAATGATTATCTTTACCAAGGCTGCATTTATCTGATCGACAAATAGTAATTCTGTGAAATAGTTTTCTATTTCTATCTTCAGTGTCACATTCTATTTCGGCACACAAGCAATATTTATTATATTGTTTCAGAAAATAGAAAGTTTTAAAAAAGCATTTATTTATTTGAGATTTTTTATAATAAATGTTAAAGTCTTTACTGTCACCTTTAATCAATTTAACACATCCTTGCAGAAAAAAGTATTTAAAAAAAAAAAAAAAAAAAAATTAATTATACTAATTTTATTAATATTACTAAAAAATAATACTGTATGTGTTTGTTTATATATGCATAATACATAAACAGTACACACACACAAATTATGTTAACAAAAACTTTAATCGTTTATATATATATATAAACCTGACACTATTAGAACAGACCTGCCTCCACATTCACTGTTGTCACGATTCTTGGTAATATTTTTACATTAATGCCACTTTTGAAGCTGTACAATGCCTGAATTACAGCCCAAAGTCATCTGCACAAACAGAGCACCTTTTCTGGCTCCTCAAACCCCTTTAGCTGCTTTGCCATCTGACCTTGAGAGAAATAACTGTCTTCCCATTCACACAGCAGGCCGGAGAACATGATATAGCTACTGCTGCCATCACAGCCATATATTATGTGCACCCAAATCACTCTGCGTCCACGACAGCCTGTCTCCAGGGTGGAAAAGAGGAGGCAGTTAGCACCTCCATACCTGCAGTGTGGCGATAACCTCTTTAGTCGTGACCTTTCCAGACAACGCATTGTAAAGCACAGTCCTTTTTTAACCCCTAAGCAGTAGTGTTGTTCAGAGACAATGGCAAATTAGACCTTATTTGATGCCCTGGGTAACTCACAAGACTGAAGGACCTATTTTTCAAAATTATTTTTAAGGGATGCACTGCATACTAAAGGAAAAATTCATAGCCTTGCAGTGGCATCATCTTTCATCTCTATGAACCCATAGCTCAAGCAAGCATTACTATTGCACTATTACTTTTCTAAGCAACCAGACTTATGATTTTGCATGGAGCATAAAAATGAAGCATAAAAATCCCATGGATTTACAGTGAAAAGAAGCATAACCCAAGCAAACACAGCAATGGCCTAAATCATTATCAAAAATAAATATAATAGAACAAAGTTACTAATAAAATAAGGTCTAACAGTAATATTCAATAACGCTGCATTGTTATAAATATAGATAAATTCTAAGTTAATATATAATTTGTACAAATTAAACAGATTCATCCTTGTAAAGCTGTGTTTTGTTGTTTGATTAACATTAATGATACAGCAGCAGGTATTTATAGGCCGCTGTCCCTTTAAGACTGAATGCTAGGCTAAGCTAAGAAGTATAACGATGCACATCCTATTTCTTTCTATTTACATTCACTTTACTTGTGTTATACCACCCCTTTACAGTTTACCAATTATTTTTCGACAGCCAGGGTTGCCAGTTTGGAGAAAACACAGCATGGAAGTGAGCAAACGAACTGGATCAGAGATCACAGATTCTACCCAAGCTAAAAAGCTTTGACATCCATCTAAAAAGCTCTATGACCATAGGCAAATTAAAACGCAGATAAATCAACAGTGTATTTTTGAGAATACTTGCCGAGACTGGTATTTTGAGATAATTTAATGTGTATGTCCCCATTCAAGAGCAAGGAAATGTGAAAGAGAATTCTGTTTTCTGTTTTTAAGCGCTGCCTGAATCTTGGCTTTGAGTGTGTGCGCACAGAAAACAGTTTTCAAGTAAAGAATTCTCTTTCACCACTTCTTGCGCTTGAATGGTTTAAAATCACCTGAATCTTTAAACTGGATTGTTAAACTTTGCAACTAATCCATGAATCACATGCATGCCGAACTGTGAGATAGGGCTGTCAAAATGTCTGAAAAATTAAATTCAAATTTTGTACCTAAATATTATCAACATTCAAATTATATTTAAATTTAAATGACACAATTTCAGTTGGAGGAAAAAGCTTTTGGCCTCTCTCCTGAGGCCACAAGAGGGTGCATTGAGCAAAATATTACTAATGCATGTTTATACAAAGCAATAAAATAACACGACTATCTTTGACAAAATGTGCATAATGTTTATAAACCAAATATAATTAATTAACAAAACAGCATCATGTAACAATGGTGTGACAGCACAGCTGTTGACCTATGTACAAATAGTTTAAGGACGGAAAACCAATTACAAAGAGTACTTTTTTAATTTAAGAACACGAGATGCAGTGGGATGGGGAACTGCATTTGAATGTGTTTTTTGTTATTTTAAATTCGACAAATATTCTAAATTAAAATTTTTATTTGATAGCCCTACTGTGAGAACTGGTCTGTACGGATCAACTACGATCCATTGAACCCCCGAGTAATCAGAGAGCAACGCATTAAAATCCACTTAGAATACCTTAGAAATGCCTTGGTAAAGACCCAGAACACCCGAAAAACTAGCTACTCCACATACCTCAACTCATATTTTCATCAAAAAAACTCTGAAAATGCTACTGAAAAAAGCCCACACACTGTGTGGATCAGGTGCTTAATGTGAATGAATGTTGTTTGAAAACTATGTCGAGTGATAATTGTAGCTCAAAGATGCAAAAATTAATATGGTTGAATGTTACTAATTGTACCTAGGAGTTGAAATTTATGTATTGCGGATCCAAAAAGAGAATAATGAAACCAGCACAGTATCTGCCATGATTCAGCACTGCATCAGCACAAGGGCAGCCATATTCTCTTCCCAGGGGTCATCATTCTCTTTCAGAGTTCTGTGGCTAAGCTTCACTGTAGAAAGAGGAACAAAAGGCAATACAAAGAGTCAGAAACAGTCAGTCAATTTTTTGAAACATACGCTATTTCAAATGAATCATCCAAAATATGCTACCTGTCAAATCTTGATTGGTTCCTCGTTAATGAGGTCGCCCTTCCCGTCTCTGATCCAGGGCGTTAAGGTGTGATTGATAGCTGTAAATCTTTTTCTGAGGATCTCCTGCCATCGTCCTGACCCAGCGTAAAAGTGAGAGACAGCACTTTAATAGATCTCTAATTTACATGCAGGCCGCAGAGCCCTTCGTCTTTAATTAAGACAGTGTGAGACCGTCTTGAGGAATGAACATGACACGTCTCTCATGCTGCACACCAGGCGATTGAAGATAAGATAAAGTCGACCTGCCAGTCTAAATCTATAATGACCCCCGTTCTTCACTTTCACCTCTTGAATGCCATCTATGGTGGGAAAGAGAACTTTTATGGAGCATCTTTGTGAAGCTTTGCAAGCAAACACAAAGTCAAACACATTGCAGTTCCGTTTGCTGGCACTAGTGGTAAATAAATTCACCTTTATCATCTCAAAGGCCTTTATAGAGTGTTGCTAATCAGAAAAGTTCATTTTGCATGCCATTTATCTTTGGTTTGTTGTTGTTTCGTTTACTAGTTTTTCAATTTACTTTTCATTCACAGCCACTCCTTCTGATTCCCAACAAGACTTCAGTTAATTCATCTCACCATGGAACTCCCAGAGCAATGGCAGGCAACTGTGAATCAGACCAGACCTGCGTCGGTGCAATTTACAGATCAGACATTACAAACACCATGCAAGTCAGACTGGTAATGAATTATGCAGACAGGGTGAGTTGACAAGCCTTTGAAGGTTGGAAAGGAGGGTGAAAGGCGGCTTCCTCTTGGGTGCACACTGCACAATGGAGACGGAGGTGTTGCATGCAAGCGACAGGGGATGCGTGTGCAAAGCATCAATGATGGTTTAATTTAACACAATATTCCCCCAACGATTACTGCATTATTATATCTATTAACACAGCGCATTATAGTTTTTGTTATCTGTGTGGGAATCACTAGGAGGGTAATTAATATCCAGACAAGTTTACTTTTTACTGTAAGTCAACTCGGGGGAAAAATCCCTATTAGTTTAAAGGGACAGTTCAGGTACAAAACCTATAAAATAGGTGTATATCACTTCCTGACTCCCAACTGGAGTTTTTTTTATGTTCGCACGAATCATTCGTGATCCAGCTTCATCTACAGAAGAAGTGAGTATAAGGTTTTTATTTATTTATTTTTTTTTTTTAAATGAATCTTTGCAGGTCGCCTTTCCTAATATGTACTAGTTTACAGTCTGCTTATCACCCCATGGAAGAGAGGGGCGGGGTCAGCAGAGCTCATTAGCATTTAAAGCAACATGGACTAGAATGGCTTGATGAAAACAGAGCTGATTTTGACAGGGTAAAGAAGGTGTTTTTTACACTACCATTGAGACATTTTAACCAAGGTATGTTATAGACATTAAGACCCTAAAGAGTCATATCAACTTGTGTAAAATGGGCATCCGATGGACGTCCACTGACCTGTCTCACGACCAAAACACTATCTGTGTGAACTCGGTATTATAATAGTTGTAGTAGTAGCAGGTAGGTTTGTTTACAGTCCGACAAATAAGTGAATGAGCCACATTATGGTTTTTTTTTTTTGCCCCGATTCGTTACCTCAGCCGCCCCCTCATCAGTGCTGCGCTGGCTCTGTAACAGATTTATTTTATTTTATTTTATTTTTTTAAATAAAAGCAGCTATGGTACACACCACATTTAACAGAAGTAGCCTTTTAAATTTTATTTGGCCAAAGAATAGGCATATTCAATAAAACAGACACAAGCTTAATACAAGTGAGCACAAGACGACAACAAAAACCTTTTACATGCAAAGATGAAAGACTTCAGACAGCACAGGCTCAGCAATAACAAAACAATTTAGATGTACTGTATTCATAATCAAAACTGTGCATGCTTTACACTTAAATTAAACATTAAACGAACACCACTTCACAATCTTAGAGATTATGTAGCCTAAATGATTAAATGTAGCTTAAAATGCAGGAAACTGCGCTCACATGACACGGAGGTTACTGTGTGACAGATATGTTCAAACAGCACAAGACAGCACCCATGCGCTCAGCATTAACACCACAATACATATATTCATGTGCATGATCAGAACTGTGCTTCTATTTCTGAACAATACTGTGTTTTAATACTCTGATTGATTGTGAGAATATCAGTAAAGGGTTACATTTGCATTTCTAACTAAATGTAAAGTTTGTTTAGGTACTGTATTTATATTTTAAGTTTTTTAGAGGACACTGATTGGAGACAAATTTGAACTTCTGAAGGGAAAAGAGCTGAAGTTTATTTTGGAAGAGTGATTCAGTGAAAAACACTATTTTTGATATTTGTGTAAAAGTTTAACCCTTTTAAACTTTTGTTGTTGTTACTTAAGCACTGTATTTGAAGGTAAAAGTTTATTTATAAGTTAACCTGTTATTAAGCCGTGTGGAGCGCTTTTTATGATGGATGGATGTGCTTTATTTTACCTAAAAAAAAAAAAAAAA
>SCHK01206467.1:0-19654 GCA_004124795.1 Poropuntius huangchuchieni
CTGTTTGTTCATGTTAATTAATACATTAAGTAATGTTAACGGATGACACCTTATTGTAAAGTGTTACCTAAATGTCTTTACTGTCACTTTTGATCAATTTAATGCATCACTGCTGAAAAACATTAATTTCTTTCAGAAAATAAATTCTGACTATAGTATATATTCACATTAATAACTCTGCTGGGAAAAAAACCAGCCTAAACCAGCCTAAGCAGGTCTCCCAAACAAATTTTAAGTGGTTTGCAACTCTTTTAAACTGGTCAGGCAGTTAAAATCATTTTTAAAAGCAGATTTAAAGAAAGGTTTTGTCTTAAATGTTTATATATTTAAAAGACAGAAATGTTGATTTCAGAACTGATTTTGTTGTCTCTATAGTTCAGTGCTCCCCAGGGCATTACTACAATACCAGCACCCACCGTTGCATCCGTTGCCCCATTGGAACCTATCAGATGGAGTTTGGCCAAAACTACTGCATTGCCTGCCCTGGAAACACTACTACTGATTTTGACGGATCCACAAACATTATGCAGTGCAAAAGTAAGTGCAATTCACAAAAAAAGTTTAACTTTATCTCTTTTAAAAACTAATAAGGACTTATTCTTTCAATTCAGCCTATCCTTTTCTCATTAAAATAAAAGTATTTTAGTTCTCTGTATAGTCTAGCCTAAGTGGTTTAATTTGTTCCTGTCAGACAGACACTGTGGAGGAGAGCTGGGAGAATTCACCGGCTATATCGAATCCCCCAACTTCCCCGGCAACTACCCGGCCAACATCGAGTGCACCTGGACCATCACCCCTCCTCCCAAGCGCAGAATCCTCGTTGTGGTACCCGAGATCTACCTTCCCATTGAAGACGAATGTGGGGACTATTTGGTCATGAGGAAGAGCTGTGAGTGTTGCAGGGCTGTGATCTGGTGTTGAATGCATTGGCTCAGCAGGGTGATTGTGAATACACATGTGAGGAAAGGGGGGGAGGAGCTGCATCGATGGGCTCATTAGAGCTTTCCTTCATCTCTTGGGGCTCAAATAAGCCACTGAAGAGGTCTTTAGTTAAAGTTTCTTTACTGTTCCCACAGCTCTGCCCAATTCAGTGACGACTTATGAGACGTGCCAGACGTATGAGCGACCCATCGCCTTCACCTCCCGCTCAAAGAAACTCTGGATCCAGTTCCGCTCCAATGAAGGAAACAGTGGAAAAGGCTTCCAAGTGCCATATGTAACGTATGATGGTGAGAATTGAATTGCTGACGTGTCTGTATTGTATGATTTGGTGTTCAAAGTATGTTGAGTATTTATATGCTATGTATTGTGCTTCTTTTAGAGGACTACCAGGAGCTCATTGAGGACATTGTTAGGGATGGAAGATTATATGCCTCTGAGAATCATCAAGAAATTCTTAAGGTATAAGCGTATTCATTTGTCTTTCAAAGCAACTCTTAAACAGGTTTCATTGTAACTTGATTTTAAGCAATTAATTTGAGGCTAAAAGTGCTAAAATCAAGAGGTTTGCCTTTGCAGACCCCCAGTAGTAAAAATCAGACAATAGTGCCACCCAGTGGAAAACAGGAAAATATATTCTACTGGTGTTTTGTAATTGACTTGTGTTTTCTAATTAACTTTACAGGACAAGAAGCTTATGAAGGCCCTGTTTGATGTCCTGGCCCATCCGCAAAACTTCTTCAACTACACTGCACAAGAGTCTAGAGAAATGTTTCCAAAATCATTTATCAGATTTCTCCGCTCCAAAGTTTTGAGATTCCTACGCCCCTGAATTTTGTGAAATAATCTTGTGCGGAATAAATATTTGGCGCTCCAGAAAAATTTTATATGTCTGACCTGGAACAAATATTCCTGAATGTTCTTGGCCACCTGCATATGGATGCGGATTCAAGACGACTTCTTGGACCTGATAAGATGAGAGCTCACAAGAAACTTTCCTAAATACGTCATTGGAATTTTTTCTCCTGAAGAAAATGAACTGTTTTTCCAGTGAATGGATTTATTGCTGCCCTTCTAACAATTATAACATGAACTGCCAGCTTTCAAGAAAAAGATTCTTCCTGTTTCATTCCTTTATTGCCCAGAAGTGACTGTGTTACAAAAACATGTTAATTACAGCCTGAATTATAGTCAGAAAAAAAGAAGAGCAACACGATTGCTTGTTATATATTATAGCTCATTTCACAAAATGTGCCATTTTTTGAGAAAATATGTTTGACCAGCTTATTTTTTAAACTTCTGAGAACTACTAAGAATGTAGTGGAAGTTAAAGCAGTTATAGTCATTTTTACAAGTTTGAATGTGTTGTACATTATGTAAAAAAAAAAAAAATTAGCATCAGCTCTCATGTTACTATATTGTATTCTTTTTTTGCATTGTAGCCTTCTTCATACATGACATATATGTATTCTTCATTTGTTTCCAGTAAGAAACCGTAGATGTACACAATATTTTCAGTGGTACTGGTTAGACATTATGGTCATTTGATATATCACTTATCAGTTTCTCTGCATTCACTTCTATCACACGTCCATCACCTAAACTGATTTTTGGATTAAGAGGCTCTTGATGTAGGATTGATTACTCATTGATGACATGCAGAGTAAATTAAATGTTTATATTTTTATGGTTGTACATCTAACATGTAAATAAAGAAATACACTCAAAATGTCTTTGTTGTATCAAAAGCAACGCAGTTGCTATAGCCTAGATCAGCGTTTCATAAAACAGTTTTATCAAATATAAACCAGGTTTATTTAAGTTTTAAGTTTAAGTCTTACTTATTGCCAATTGATTTGGTTTAAAATAAGTCCGACTAACTTAAATAAGCCTGGCTTGTTTGGTAAACTTGTTTTATGAAATAGTCCCCAGGGGGTTCTTGGATAAATTAAACTTTTCTTTGTTAAACCATTAAAACAAATGATGGCTTAAGGCAAGACACCCCAGGTGTATTTTAAAAAAAATAGATCTCACCGTACGTCCACAGTTGAATTAAGAATTGCAAACATTTTCTAAAATATTATGTTAAAATATGGAAATTCAGGCATTATCTAATTAAATATGCACTCATTTGCATACCTTTCCAGAACAGAAATCTGAACATTGGATAAAGCCAGGTTCAAAATGTTTGTTTTATTTTTGACATGATATTTAAATAATCAAAACATGAAAAGGGGATCTCTTTTTATCATTGCATAAATCTGAAAAATAACCTTGTTTTACGAATAAAATGTTGTATAAAATGAGGCATGTTAGCCTGCATATAAATAAGTTAAAATAGGCTGTCAATTAATATAAGTTAAAATAAATGACTGTGATTGATCTATTTGTAGTGAACGCAGTTTGAAGCATATAGCACCTGACTGAATAGTGATTTGAGTGATTGTTTTTTGAACGATAGAGCTGAACTCAGGTAACGCTGGTAAGTCTTTACGGAAGAATGGTTCCCACTCACGTGTTTCCGGAGGGAAGTGATAAAGCGCGGACCGGCTGCTGATGGTCAGCTGATGTGTCAAACAGAGTCCAGCCCTAACGCTTTGTTTTGTTGACGTTTATTTGGATCAAAAGACTTCTTGCCATTGCATGCGTTGCTAATGTAATATCTGCTCATTATTCTGCTACATCTCTCTTCGATATTTGACGACGCTGTCTTAAGCGGAAGCGAAAAAGATGTATCGATTGACCTCAAGAGCCGCTGTCAATCTGTTGACGTTTTCGTCGCTAATGTGTTTCCTGCTAATATTATCCGCACAAACATCAGAAGCTAAGGTAAAATATGATATTTAACGCTGTGTTTTAATACATAAACGATATACTTTGTGTAGTTGTGAACCTGTTGTGTTATTGGAAGTGCTAACTAGCCGTTAGCATGTTCAATGTTTCTGCGAAATAATAAAACACGAAATAATAAATGAAAAACAACAACAACACTTTCCTTATCGGAAACAATGTCAGGTGGATTCTAAACTGACCAAAGTATGGTTTATTTGAGCTTGTGTATCTGTGGTCACTCTTCACAGAATTCAGAAGACATCAGGTGCAAATGTATCTGTCCACCTTATAAGGACATTGCTGGGCAGATCTACAATCAAAACGTTTCCTTGAAGGACTGGTAAATGAATTACTAGCCTTAATACAAGTCTACAGTAACTTCTGTAATAAACTAACCCCATGACTCTCTATTCACTGATCCATAACTTCTCAAATACAATCATTTGCACAGCAATTGCCTTCATGTGGTGGAGCCGATGCCTGTTGAAGGCAAAGATGTGGAGGCATATTGTTTACGCTGTGAATGCAAATATGAAGAAAGGAGCTCTGGAACCATCAAAGTAAGTTCAATGTCTCTATATGTCATGGTATATAATATGCTAACTCAAAATAAGCTAACTCAAAATCATCTTTCTCTCTTTTACAGGGCACCATTATAGCATATCTGTCTATTCTGGGCCTTCTGTTGTTGTATATGGTATATCTGACACTGCTGGAGCCTATATTGAAGAGAAGGCTGTTTGGCCATTCACAGCTCATTCAGAGTGACGATGATGTTGGGGTAAGTTGTTTTTCTACATCGATTAAATGTAAGTTGTAAGTATTGGTAGTTTGGATGAAAAATCTGTGTAATGAAATACATCCAGTAGATCTTTATTGTGTCATTAATAATAGCCATATACTATAAAGTGTGCTAACATTATACTCTGTTGTTATAGGACCAGCAACCCTTTGCCAACGCCCATGACGTGCTTTCCCGTTCCCGCTCTCGCTCTAACATGCTAAACAAAGTGGAGCACGCTCAGCAGCGCTGGAAGAGGCAGGTCCAGGAACAGCGCAAATCTGTCTTCGACCGCCATGTGGTGCTTAGCTAAAAGCCTTCAAAGTCTGGACTGTTATCCGTGGGTTCTGGTACTGGGCTAAAGGCGGGCTCTTCTCCATGATATCCGACCCATCTCATTGGTCTGCCTGAGCAACCCCCAGTGACTCCAGTGTGTTCATTTCTTTTTGATGTGTAGGTTTGTCGTCTTGACCAATGTGTGCGACTAAACCATGTTTATTATTAGAGTTTGCTTGATACAGACAGTTTGCATTAATTATCACTGTGTTCTTGCATTTTGAAATCATGCACTCTAAAATTAGCAAAGAAAAAATGTTTACTTCTACTGCGGTCCAGTCACACCGAACTTGATGTGGGAATAGAAGTGCCAATTTCCTCATAAAATTAGGGTGATGCATTTATTCATTAAATCTTTTTATAGAAATTTCAAAATTGTAACTAAACTCAAAATATTAATTTCCAGTCTTATTGTACAGTGTAAAATTACCCCCTCTTTTCTCTTCTTACTCTTCTCTTTCTTACCTTGCGGTTTCCTGTCAACTATTATATGTAAATAATAATAAGTGGATGTGTTTTGTCGTTGTACCCAAATGATATGCTGTGCGACTAACTTCTGCATTCAGGTCTTCTCTATTTTGGTGTAGATTTAGATTCATTATGGTGTACAAGAGTTCATTTGTTGTTTTTTGAAGGACAGTATTCATGAGGTACATGCTTTGATGGTATCAGAATTATATTCTTTGTCATTACTATCTGTGTATATATAATAATTGAAATGTTCAGGTACACGATTTAACAAAGAGAGCTGTTTTGACCCTTTGATTTACATTACAGTTTTGCTAATATGTGAATTCCGGTTTCTCGTCTTCGTTTGTTCCGGTAATAACAGCGTTGTCAGACGTGCTGCTCAAATGACGCAGTTTCGGTTAATGGTAATGGCATTTTTAGTCTCCAGGAGGCGCTGTTTCCAAACAAGCTTTTTGCATTAGCGTCGAGCAGCAGCGCTAGGACTTATGCATAATTAAACGTGCTACGTTATTAAAAAATAAAAACGATTAGAAAATTGAGCCGACCACTTGCAATTAATAAGAGAATTCTTTCAAATATTCAGCGACAGTATATCCTACTCATACACTACTTTTAACATCATAAACACAGTGAACTGTTCATTTAAAGTCTTTTACTGAAAAGCTGAGCGTTTTAGATTACCCAAAAGTGTTTATCTTTTAAACGAACTACACAACGTGAAATAGTTTTACATCGACTATGCATATCACATTGCTCACATAACGGTTCTCATCATTTCCTGCGCTCCCTCCTCCTCCTCCTCCCAGCCAAAAATACTGGGACAGATAGATCAGCGCGCAATCAGAACGCACTCCACTGAAAACTAACTAACTTACTCAAATTCACAGCATGGATTTGTGAAAAGGTAACCTTGACAACACAAGCGTCACTTACCCGGAGAAGGTAGGAACTTCTTTATCTGACTATCATGTACGCTGCTCCAACTCGTTTGAGCTTCTTGTTTTGTGCATGGATATATATTTATTAAGAAATCTCTACAACTGATGTTAATAATGTTACAGAGGATTTTAAATGTCCCGAGTTGTCTGTAGAGACATAAGTAAAAGCATAACAAAAATATAAATAAGAGTAAAAGTTAAATAATAGGCTAATTATAACAGCATAACAGAAAAGATTGCATGCGTTTGTAGTATATGAACAATTAAAATGGACTAAGCCTCGAATGTGTTTTGAAGTCGCTAGAACTGCGAACATGGGAAAGAAAATTTCCTTCATTATAAGAGACGTAATAAACACGGCTATGAGAGCAGTGGATGACAGTAGCCTATAATCAGGATGGATTGTGTGTGCATTGGGAGACTCATAAACTCCTCTGTGGTGTTGTTTTACTGTGAACCAGAAACAAGGAGGCGCTCTTAAACCTTCTAAAAATCACTGAGAAAACTGATGGATGCTTCTTAGTCAGTTTCTTATAATTATCATTATGACAGTATGGAAAGCAATTGTTATATTTAATCGGAATATAAATATGTATTTTTTTTACAACGAATTCTTTTGTGCTCATTGGTTGAGTTTTGCTGGTAATATCTGAAATTTAGATTACGTTTTCAGTCTGACCTCAGACTAACAGCAACAGTTCACTGTTTTTACACTCTTTCTTATCTCTGTGGTAAATAACCCCATCATCTGGTTGTCTGTCCCCCAGGGCTACAGTGTGGGAAATGATTAGGGCACAAACAACAGCTCTCTCTGTATCTCTCTTTCTGAGTTTGTCTCTGCCTCCCTCAAGGCTGTCTGTCCTTTTCCCTTGCCTTATCACGGTTCCTTGACATATCTATCTTGAATGTTTCTTTTTGGTGTGCCCTTGCCCTTGTTTAAAATGTAATTCTGTAATTCTGACTCTGGAAACAATGGTTCATATTGATGTCAAAATATATGCACATTTTTAAACATTTTGTCAGACACATTATGTGTTTAAGTGTTATTATCTCAAGCTAAAAGATGCAATTATGTTTTCAGGAAGGTAACTGAGTTGATGGTAGTTGGGTTGACATGCTTGCTCATGTTGCATAATGCTACCTTTCATTTTCATGTATTTTGTTTATAAAAATACATCAAGGAGACGTTTGAAGACCAAACCAAAGTCACCCTGAATGAAGAAAAAAAAATCTCTAAACATAATATTTTTGTTTTGTGTTACAAAAATGTCTATATTAAGACATTTTTGTTTTGGTGATTATTTCATCTTGCATCATTTATTGTTAAATTAATTTTTACACATATGTAGGTTATTGTGAACGCTAATGGCTTCTGTTTTGTAGAATCACCCACAGTACGAAACTTTTCCCATATTTTGACCATTATCCAAGTATAACTTGAATGTTGAATACAATATTCTGCTTTGTATTTTTAAATGCCTGAACAGAATGATTGTGACAGAAATATTTTGTGGTAAGGGTGTGGTGAACATTCAGGGCTGTTGGAAACAGATACTGTTGTATTTTGGAGATTTTGTGGGTTTTGCTGAACATGACTGATGGAGCTCTTACAAATGTGTTCAAGGAAGAGGAAACAATTTAATGGGTCTGGCATGTTTCTCATGCATCTCTAACTACTTTAACAGGTGTAAATTGTACATTTGACTTGTAATTGACTTGGTAGTGGAAATTGTTTTTGAAAATGAAAAATCAGACGAAAGGAAATACCCTAAAAACCAAACAGTTATTATGTTTTCCATCATGGCAATGTAACATGTAAAAGGAGTAGTTCACCCCCCTGAAAAAAAGAGAAAATCTGCTGAACATTTACCCACCATCAGACCATCCAAGGTGTAGATGAGATTGTTTCTTCATCGGAACAGATTTTGAGAAATTTAGCAATCATTTGCTCACCAATGGATCTTCTGCAGTGAATGGATGCTGTTCTAATGTGAGTTTATAGAGCTGATAAAATCATAAGTGTAATTCACAAGTAATCCACACAACTTCCTGTACATTAATTAATGTCTTGTGAAGCGAAAGCTGTGTGTTTGTAAGAAACAGATCTATCATTAAGATGTTTTAACTTAAAAATATGAGTCATCCATCCACAGTATTGCTTTCTTCAGTAAAAAAATGTCTGGTCTTAATCAGGTGAGAAATCCAAAACAATCCATTTCTTAACAAATATGGCAATGCAATTTGATGTGAGAGGACAACACAGGATGGACGTTTATTATGCATTATGGGCTTGTATTTAGGCCAGAACTGAGGGTTTACTGGTGAACTTGTTTCTTACAAACATGCAGCTTTTGGCTTCACAATCACAATACATTGATTGATGGACTGGAATCATATTGTGATGTTTATATCAGCTGTTTGGCACCAATTTACAGGCAATCCATTGGTAGTCAACTTTAAACTCAGTGTAAAACAGTTGAAAGGTGCAAGGCAAGTAGTAGTTTGTAGTGTTAATCCATCACACTCTAAGAAATAAAGGAACAAAAGCTGTCACTGGGGTGGTACCTTTTTAAAAGGTACACTTCTGTACCTTTTAGGTTCTACTATGTACACTTTAGGTACTAATATGTACCTTTAAGTTACCGAAATGGACACTTCAGGTACAAACTGCAGAAATTTGTTAAAAACAACAGAATGAAACCAACTCAATTACTAGTAGTATAAACGCGGTTAAATATTAGCTGTAAGTTAATATGTAATATAATACGTAGCAGACAAGATCAAATGTTCTAAAAAAAGAAGATCCTCAGAAGCCGCATATTTCACCAACTTCCTCTGAGAAAAGACCAAAGGAGCATTGAGACATCCGTAATTGCAATCACAGGGATGATGGGATACCCCAGGGGGATGCATCTCAAGTATTTATCACAGTCCCTACCAGTCAAGCTGCTATGAGGATTTATTAGAATATTATTATGTGCTGGACACACTTACATGGAATTTGTGGAGTTGTTACATGCTGCCAACCGATTAAAAACAAAGCTCATGTGGAGAAGTTGTAGATTTAGAATTAAGCTCAATGTTGTGGTTCTCACTGCTGAGCTTGGTTATCCAGAGACCATACTGAGAATGCATTATGTTTCGATTGGGTCAACACTTTGACAGCTATGATTAGAAAAAGGGATGTTTGGCATTTAGATTAGTCCATTTCTAGCAAACACTTTCAGTTGCATATTTTAGTGTCATGATCACCCTAACAGGCATCCTCTACCATGGGAGATGTTTAGTCTGGGCCTCTAATGTGTTCTTGACATGGGCTGCTCAAAATCAGAATGCAAGGTTAAATATAGCAAATGCTCGCTTGCAACGTGAGAGTAACATGACAAACTAGGATTTAACCTTAATACATATTAGTATGCCAAATTTCATCTGTCTGATTCATAATAATATGGTTTTGCAATAGAAACACTAAACACAGCAACTTTATTATACAAATCTCTCAAGGTTTTGCAACAAAAAGACATTTCTATATTGTTCATTTATTATTAAGACTGACCCAGCACTACTTTTCCTTGAGATTTTTGCATCAGTTCCCTCTAAATAACACCTGGAGTGAATGACTGTTCTTGGAACCCTGATCTGTGGCATAACTGTCCCTGAGCTATTATCTAAGCAATTTAATACAGATTTGAGAAAGACTCCCACATCACGTTCCAACACCAGAAACCACATTTCTGCTGAGATATTGGTACAATTTGAAAGAGTTCCAGAGAAAGTTATGAACATGTTGTCATCCTAAAGCCTTTGTCAACCACAGATCCCTGCTTCTTATTGCGGTTGCTTATTTGGCAGCAGGTTGCTTATTTGCGCAAGTTTCAATCCAACAGAGACTGTTTTTAATGCGTCAAACTTCATCTATTGAAAGCAAGATTTTAATATTAGACTGGCTCATGACAGACTTGGATAAAGTGGAGGTTTGGTTTTGAGATTGCTCAAAACATTCTGACATTCTATTATTTTTCTCCAGTTAGCACTAAGATTAAAAAAGTTGACAGGCTTGGTCTGTTCCGTAGATATTCCTAACAACTAAAGCCATAAATTTGCCTCAATATTGGAGTTTAGTTTTGATCGTTTGACAACCTTTCCCTTCCTGTCAACTTAACACTCAACAGCTGTTTTTTTTAATCACAAACTTATCATAGAACTATCATACAGCTATCCATAATGTAGAAATACCTTTGTTTACTGTTTTGTGGCTACACAAATGCCCATCATGGTCCATTGCTTAAGAATCTGAGCTAAATCAGAATTTGTGCATATTTAGAGGCAAGTGGTTGGATCTTCACTCCAAGTACACTTTCAAAGGCTCTTTGTTTGTTCTTGAACTTATGCTTCACGTACATGTGATTGCATACCACAGTTTAGACAGCTGTTAGCAATGTGTTATGCTTGTACTCTGCTGCTGAGAAACTGAAGATGTCTGCAGCATATGGGTAATGGTAAATCACAGATAGCAGTCTAAGATAGCTACTGAACTCGGAATATGTCCTGAAATTATTTATTCTCCACCTTAAATTAAACAGAATTTGTGTTTGCTTTCAATTCAAAAGACGCTCTTTGTAAAATAGCTCTAAACAAGCTGCAGTCATTAGAAATGAAATCCATAGCAGCAAGAAAACAAATCAAATAAATGTTGCTCACTACAACAAGTATTCATCACATTACCTTTTCTCATTGCGTGCCTGTGGGTCTGCCTTCAGCAAGATCATGAAAATGGGCCCTGGTGGTGTACAAAATGTCATAATATTAAATCACCCATACAACCACTGCAATCATGTGACACTGAAGGACACTGCTTGAAATTTCGTAACACCAACATTACACTCTCTGTAAATCTATATTTTAGTGCAACAAAAGCTTGCAAAAGCAAAAAAGGTCAAACACATGTAAAAATAGGCTAGGTGGGGAAAAATTAAATGTATATATAACTTAAAGTAGCCTAATGCAGAAATAATTTGTGTAATAAATCATTCGTCACGTCGCCACGAGAAAACAAGCCTTATTAACAGTTTTCTATCATTCAAAATTATGCAGATCGTTATTGTGTTAACATTTTATCGCTCACTGCATTTATTGATGTGATAGTGTCGTATTTGTCGTCCCTTTCAGTCGTTTATTCTGTGTCAACTGAGCTCATCGTTAATGTGTTTTTCTTTACCTATTGAGATTCGCGCGCGTTTGCAGATTTATTTACAAAGAAGTAGAGCGGAATAGCATGTGATTACGATTCTCCCAATTAATATGTATCCCTCTGCGAGCCCCCTCAACTACTTCTTCGGTGTCCTGGGAGACCGCTTTGTAAGATGGGCTTTTTATTCTTGTTCAAATAAGGAGCTTCTCTGGCCTGTTTTTTCCTGGGGAAGGATGACGGAACCATCAGGCAAAATAGTTATGTGTGAAATGTGAAAGGCACTTATTTTAACCTCGTTTAATTTACCATTGTAACATACCGTGTAAAGTTCAAATCCATGAGGCTTGTGAGCCTGTTTGGTTTCGTGTGGGAGCGCGAGAACGTGGAGAGGCGAGTGGGGGGCAAAACAACCCGTCTCCATGGCGACTAGCTCAGCCTTCTGCCAGAGAGAGTTCTCAAGTAGGGAGGGATTTACCCCGCTTGAAAGGACATGCCTGGAAGTTTCAGTGGAAAAGTTCCAGGTATTACCGGCAAATCGATGAGTTTTTGCAATCGCTACGAGTGTTTTTATGAGACCCTGAACAAAATGGCACGAACAGCGGGACGCTTCTTTCAGGTAAAACTTTTATCTCATTCTAGCGGGGGTTACATTGTATGAAAATGAGCTCAGTCAACCGCAAACAAAGGCTGTGTTTCAAAACCTAGAGAGCTTGCTTGCTGGAAAGCATTTTTGAGCATCACTGGAGCGAAAATGCTTATAATTCTGAACGTTCGTGATTCCTCAAAATGCTCAAAAACAGATAGTTGACGTCCAAATATCTAACGTTAGTCCAGTTAGGCAGCTCACTCGCTTTGGAAGCACAGCCAAAGTGAATAGTGGATGTTTTATATGTAAATGTGGCTCAGAACATGACTTTTTGTTAAAATCTGGTTAAAAATGTTTAACTGTGTAGCGTCATGTATGTTTACCTTATTTGGTAATTTCCCAACTCATATGAATCTTGTCTGTTAACTCAATCGTGTAATATGCTGACGTTTTTAGTTTTATTCTATTTGAGGAACAGCCAAGGTCAAGTCTGGTTTATATCTTTCTCTGATAGAGCACAAAAACTTTATGGGCTGGTTTGGTGGCCAAAGCAGTTGTTGTTGAGCATGGCATTAGCAGCGCCAAGGTTATTGGTTTGATTCCCAGGGAGTGATACATTAATTAAAAACAATACTTTGAATGCAGTGTAATCCTCTTTGCTTAATGCATCTGCCAGTTGCATAAATGTTGAATGAGCAAGGATTGACAGCGGATAAAGGCACATATAAGTTGTTTCCACTAAAATCATGCACTTATTTGTGCACACACACCCACAGGCATGTACACATGTAACTTACATGATCACTGTTCAAGTATACAGTGCCCCCTGCTTTCAGTTTTGGCAGCTACTGCAGCTGCAAGCTCTTTTTTCTGAACTTTCTGAACAGACTGTCTATTGTGCTATTGGAACAATGACCCTTCCTTCTCATTGGTCTGGATTGTCAGCTCAATCATGGGAGCCGCTCTGTTCTCTGTCCAGTGCTTGCGCAATATGGATCAGGGTGGGATGTCACCAAACCTTGAACAAAATAGACAGTCACCATCATAATGTGTAACAAACCTTTTCATAAGGTTAAGCTCTAGCTGATCCATAGCTTGTCATTCCACAGTGAATGTGATTTTGTGAGCACACTGTGTCAGCTGAAATAATAGTGATCCAAGGACTCTTATTTCCACTGAATCTTGTGTCAAACTGTATTATGTGTAGTATTACTTGCTTTTTTTCTTCCCAGATTCTGTTTCCTGACTTTTTATCGAGATGTAGAACGGTTTTCATTATGCACTTTCATTGTTAAATTTAGTAGCTTGATAATAGTAATTGTTTTAGTGTGTGATTGTATTTTTCCTAAGAACGTTCCTGGAAGCGATTCATGCATGACAGCAAACATGACTATGACAAAAGAACAACTGAACTTGTAAAATCCTTTTCAATGTGGTGCACTGAATGGACATCACTGCTTTTAAGGGACTGAGCATTGTGGTTTTTCTTCTGACACACCTGTAATTTTCATAAACTTTTAAAATGAAACAAGTTGTGACTTGCTTTAATAGATAGCTGACTTTAAGATTACATGATGTGCTTCAAAATGTGTCATATCTAGGCTTTAATAAAACATTTATCATCCCAGGTCTAAGGAGTGATTTTATTATAGCTGTCCTTGAATAACTTCTTCTGTCTAGGAGTCATATCAAGGAACTTGGTGTAATGTTGTGTGTCATTGGTATTACACAGAAAAGGCGCATGTCACCTGTCAATATGACAAGACTAGGGATTATACTAGGCTTACATGAGTCAGGGTTAAGCTTTTTGTCTTCTTGTTGTGTATCATGCCTCAAATCTGTGAGATACATGGTAAACTACCAAAGACAATTGACTGTGATGCAAGTCTGATGCATCATGTACAAGTCTGGTTTCCTTACATGACTCAAATGGCTTAGTTTTTAAAGGAATAGTTCACCTAAAAATGAAAATACTGTTACCGTCTACTTGACTTTGTGTTTTTTCATGAGACAGAAAATAAGACATTTAGAAGTTTCTTTGTGTAGCTCTTTGTAGTGGCCATATCTGTCAGGCTCTCCAGTGTTCCATAAATGTATGGGGTTGATAAGGTTTTTAAAAATGTTTCTGATAGTCATTTGAAGTCTCTTATGTTCACAGATATTGCAGGGTTTTTTTTATAATAATAAACAATATTGTGTAATATTATCACAATTTAAAATAACCATTTCATATTTTATATACATTTTAAAATCTAATTTATTCCTGTGACTGCAAAGCTGAATTTTCAGCAACCATTACTGTTTTCAGTGTCACATGACCCTTCAGAAATCATTTGTATATTTGGAATTGTTGCTCAAGAAACATTTCTTATTATTATCAATTTTCAGTGCTGCTTGATATTCTTGTGGGAACTTTTTCAGTATTCTTTAATGAATAGAAAGTTTATAAGAACATACATTTATTTAAAATAGATTTTTAACATTATTTATTTACTGTCACTTTTGGTCAATTTGAATCTTTTTCCATTAATAAAAACATTAATTATACTGACCCCAATCTTTTGACAGCTGAGAACAGATTGAAATATAGTTTGTTACTCTCTGAAGAGATTCCCTTCTGCTGCATCTGTCGGATTTCATTATTTTGCACTGGAACTGGTGCATCACATTTGGCTAAAACAAAAGAGCCAATGACATTTTAAGGTCAATGATGTCAAACTTTTATCTGAATTTGAGCCCAGTCACAAATAATTGTGATTTTAGAGCTTTGGCAGAGGGGAAGATTATCAGAATATCACTTTGAAGTCAGCATGAAATGAAAATTTACGTCTATTTATGCATATTATAGATCTCATTGTGAACAAGTAATCTTTGAATGTGTTATTTTTTTATTTCTTTATTTTTACCTTTCAGTGTTCACAATCACATTGTCATAACTCTACAGAATTCTCTCTGAAGACATATGCCAGACTCCTCTAATCATTTATTCTGCTTAAACTCTTCTTGCTAGTCTGTTTAAAATCAACTACAAGTTAGAATTATTTTAAAAGAAATCTTTTTTTGATTATCTGCTTCACTTGGATGTACATCAAAATACAGAAGAAGTATAAGAATAAGTATGGTATGGCTTGAAATGCTTACATCAATCATGGCTATGCTACTTTTTGGATTAGTTTGTCTTGTTTTTTGTACACTATGATAACTTTGAACTGTTCTATGAAGAAGATCTGCGCTAAGAATCTCTTTGGTTTTTAGTGCTGCACAAAAGAAACCGTAAACAGGTTTTAAACCACATGAGGGAAAACAAATAAAAGCAAATAATGAAAGACTTTGAGATGAACTATCCCTTTAAATTAATATTTGCCACAACTGGGATTTCATAGGAGCTCTACAAGGTTTTTATAGCTCATTGTGAGCAACTGTTCTGTCTTCAGTCTGTCTGATAAAGCACAATATTTACTCTCTAAATCCTGATAAGTACGGTGTACTAAATTGTTTATGGAAAATGACTGGTTTCAATCTTTTGAACTGAATGGACACTTGTTTCCACATGTTTCTATACTTAGTGTTTGCATAGTTGAAGTTTATTAAGATACAAATATGATTTTGAATTCACGCTTGATTGAAAGTCATAAACGAATTGAAGAAACCCAACAACTTTAATCAAACGAGCACCGAAATTATTTTCAGATCTCCACATTTGTGAGCAACATTATGCAGTTTCCTCAATGTGTAAATCTCTCCTTTCGCTATAGTGACTTGGAAAACAGAAAGAACTGTAAACAGCTGAAAGTCAGGGAAGACAGAGACTGAAAAGGGCTTAAAAATTGGTTCCATCTGGCCTGTCCAGTCAGCACTATGGGAGCAAGGAATCGTGGGTATTGTGTGGGGAGCGTGCAGCTGCTGGGCGCTGTGACAGGCCAAGTTCCACAGTTCATGAAAGGCTCAGAAGGAAAGACGTTTAAGCAGCTCGACAGGGTACAACAATTCCCTCCACCCCACCGCCTCCAACACAGAGACAAACCCTCTGTCATTATTCACAGGCTCTGTGGACTCGGGATTGAAACCGAGTGAAACTCAAACAAAAGACACCCCGTTCGTATGCTCTGCCTTTTCCTTTTTCCCATCAGACTTCTCAAGGAAATTTTAATTAGCGGTACCAGAGGGATTCGTCCAGGTGGGAGCATGTTTAAAAACTCCTCATAACACCACAGACGCATTGATCATCTTTTCTTTCCTCAATCTAAACACAACGTGCTTGGCTGATAACAGCAGCATTAACGTACCTCGTGCAGTATATAAATCTCAGCCAGAACCCTGATGAGGACCATATGACGGTGCGAGCTAAGAACCAGGAAGGGGGGTCTCTCTTTCCTGTGGTATTTATGCTGTAATCTAACTCCCATTCTCACACAGTCATGTCTGATTTGGTAATAACAACATAGACTTGGAGTTTACAGGCTATGAGGAAAGAAAGGAGGAAGAGTAATCGTCTCTGGTGCAAAATGGTTTCTGGTGAATGCAAAACCATGTTCATTTTCTCTTAGGGGTTTTGACGTGTTGGAGCAGCTGAGAATATGTTGCTTGTTTTAGAGATGTTAAAGGCTTAGTGGCTGATCAGCGGGGACCATTATGGCGAATGTAGGGTGAATGAGGGTAATCTGGGACACCTAAGATCTGATCATGGTACACTGGAGAAGTCAAAGGTGCAAAAAGTCCCAAAAGACTAATTCACCCTATTGACAGGAAGATGGAATTAAAACACAGGTCTTTTCATCTTGTGCAGAATTATTTTGATTGGACGCAAGTCAGCTTCTGCTATTCAGGTTGAGCGAGGCAGAGTTGTTTTTTTTCTTGAGAAAATAAATAACTTTTTGGTCAATGATCAGCAACACTAGCGAAGCTTAAACCTCAATTTTATGTGATCTCCGTGCTATAGTAACGAAAAATATCTACGCTGTCCGTGGTGTCATGTTTATTGACGTTAAATGAATCCCTCCCTGTCAGTTTTAAGAATTCCTCCTCTTTCAGAAACTCTAATGTGTTGAATGTGCGCTTTGACGGACGGGGCAAATATTAGTGCATTCCTTTTGAATAGAGCACCGCTCCGCTAGTCAGTTGACCTGTCGTCGCTGACAAGGCCGTGGCCCGATGGTCTCGTCTTGAACCCTTAACATTCCTCACTGTGTCGCTCACCCAAGGAAGCTGGTCAGATAGTGTTTGTTTGAGTCACTGATAAAGGAGCTTACTTTTTAACCACCCTCTGTTCAAGGACACATTGAACAAAGATGTTCTCTCTTCTGTTGCTGAAATTTCTAATGGAGAGGTGGCCTCTCTGTGGCTGTAGAGCTGTTCAGTTATGACGTCAGTCATTTGTAGACCAACCCAGAAGGTACTTCTCACACAGTGTTTTTGAATACTGTGATTTTGGACAGTTTTTTGCATACTATGTAGTCAATCTTGGATGCAGTGATAGCCTTTCAAAGGATTACCCTATTCTCATAGAATTAGAATGTTTAAAAAAATATATATATTTATCGTTATAGTAATCATACTTGGTGTAAACGTTCCAGTTTTGCTTTTTTAAACTGTTTTGCTGGTAGACCACCAGTAGAGTACATTAATTCCTAAATTGAAGAAGTGTTATTTAAGCCATTAAAAATTTCCATTGAAATCATGGCATGATTGGCTTGTTCCAATAGACTCTGCAGATTGTAATTGGGGAAATATTCTGTAAATGACTTGTTATTTTATCTTTTGAATCTATGGCATACATAGTAATCCAAGAATTATGCTTCCAAGGATTTTAGTTACATCCAAGTCTAAATAAACATAAAGCATTTATTGTCTTTTACAGTGTATTCGGTAGGAATTATTAAGGTTATGTGGTTTTCTGGCCTTTTCTGAGTGAAATGGGAGCAGCTCTTGCTCTTCCTGTTGTAGATCAATATCTGAGAGAAAGAGATGATTGTTTCTTACTGAAATGGTGCCACTGTGCAGATCATGAAAGAGTCACATGGTTACTGAGCATATTAAACATGGAAACTGGAGTATTGAATCATAATGATGGATGTTTAATGAAGCCAGGTTTAGGAAGCAAGCTAAAATAAATATGACTGTTGTTTCCTGTGAAAGCGATATGTCGTGATGCTTATGTATTCCGGTATTATGAGTTCATGGCTTCGGTAATTACATTTAATGTTTTAGTGATACATTGTTGGAACAAACCCTGCTTCTTTTCAGTCATCCATGCAGAGCAGACTGATGTGGAACAGCATCTTCAATAAGCAGCTTGTCAATCACACTCAGCAAGTCTTTTTTCCTTTCCAGTATTTCTTGACATAAGCAGGTTATACTTCTCAGTCAATTTGCAAGCCATAACTCGTTTATTATGATGAAATCACTTTTATTTTTTTGAACCGCATCAACTGTTCTTTATCCAAAACCTTTTCGTGTCTGTTTGTTTAATTGTAATTTCAGGTACTGTATTTTATACTGTGTTTTATGGAAGAAGTTCGTAAATAAAATCGAGCTGAATCTGCTCTGCAGTCTCAATGATAGTGATGTTTCAATAGTCTAATATAGTTCTATATTCAGCAGACTTTATTTTTACAGCTGTTCACCTTTCAACAGCTCAGTGAAAATATTCAGTCTAGTTGGAAAAAAAAGAGATTCCGGAAAACATGTGCCTCTCATGTCATAGAAGAGAAAATATTTACATTTTCAGTCATGTTTGGTCATAATTTTATCTTTCTCTTGCAGCTAGAGTGATTTTTGTAATAACAACAATAATTTGAAGTTTTTAGCTGGAAATATTCTTTGCTAATCACTGCATTGTAAGACACCCTAACCTTAGGGTAGGTAGTTCTGAACCAGATAGATTTTGATTTTTGTGAATGTTCAAATCTTTGCAAATGAAATCAACACTACTGTTCAAAGTTTGGGGTCAGTAAGATTTTTTTTTGTTCAGTTAAAACAACAATATTGTCAAATATTACTATTTAAAATAACTGTTTTCTATTTTATTATATTTTAAAATGTAGTTTATTCTTGTGATGGCAAAGCTGAATTTTCAGCAGCCATTTCTCCAGTCTTCAATGTCACATGATCTTTCATAAATCATTATAATATGCTGATTTGGTGTTTAAAATATTTTATTATTACTAAACATATTATCAATGTCGAAAACAGTTTTTTTGTGCTTAATATTTTTTCTGGAAAATTTTAAAGGTGACATATCATGAAAATCTGACTTTTCCAGGTTTTAAGTGCTATAATCAGGTCCCCGGTGCATCTACCAACCAAGGAAATGTGAAAAAGATTAACCCATTAACAGTTTTGGTAAGTCTTTTTCTGCAAGAGTTCGAAAAAAAGAACGCGTCTGATTTCGCTTGTGAGGTTGCAGAGGGATCTCATTATAATATTACCGCCCCTTAATCTGTAAATTTTTATTTCACAAGCGACAACGGTGTACCAGTTGTAATGCCATGGCGAAAGTTTGAGCAAAACATGCTAACTGTTGTGACTTTGGCTGCTCTGACAGAATACTATTTAGAGTCCCAGCCTCAGAGGAGACAAGA
>SCHK01206680.1:0-19145 GCA_004124795.1 Poropuntius huangchuchieni
GAGGAGTTGGGGATGGAGGAGGGTAATTTGCTTTTGAACAAGCGGAAAAGCTACTGAATGATACTGAGTAGAGCTTATATAGGAATGCCGTGATAGGTGTCGTATTCCTATAGGTAGATGTGATCAGCTGATGCAAGCTTGACTCACGTGACCTGCCAGAACAAACGCTAACACTTAATTTTTGGGTGAACTATCCCTTTAACCATAAAATCCAACCCCTAACCCAAACCCTTCCATGATATAATAGAAAGAAACATGCAATAAAGTTGTCACAAATTATTGAATTGTGATGACATTTTCTCTGTGTACTTTAAAATCACCATTTACTGCAACAAAAAAGTAATTTTCCAGTGAATGTATCTAAAAATCCTCAAAACAAGAAGCAAGGAAATAAATACACTAACAGTAAAGTGTAGTAGCAGTTATTTTTATTGCCATATTCAATGAGAAAGTGCAGGGAGGGGTCATAAAACCTGGGTGTTACATATCAAGTTACCATACCAAGACAAACTTTTTTTTTTAAATTGTTTAAAATGAAGCATGCCAATGAACCTTAGACAGTAAGAGACCAGGAACATGTATTAGAGAGAGAAAAAAAGGAAAATTTTCATTTCAAGGTATATTCAAACACTCTGAAAACTAAAAGATGTGAGGTTTAATAGTTCAGAACTGGGATAGTCAGGTTGACATATTGCTCAGGTTGCAAAAACAACAAGCAGCTTTGACAGTAGCGCCGAGACATCTTCCCCGTGAGCTGATTTGGGAGCCAAAAAGTTTCATTCGCTATGCTGAATTTGCACATAAATTACCTTGAAGTGCTTCATGCTCTCCTTGACTGTGTTTCTCTGGTTCCACCCTGGCTGGCAACTCTAGCAGCATACTAAAATCGGAAAATAAAAATGGTAATGAGAGAAACCATATCCTCTTCCAAATAAAATCTCATGCTAAGTGAACTTTCTCCACGGCTGAGATAGAACCATTGTGAAACGAGTGCATTTAAGTGGCCTTAATGTTAGCTTGCTTATCAGTGATTTCGCAGCATTTTATAATTACACCCGAGTGTCGCGTTAAGACAAGCTAGGCAAAGAAACGGGTCACTGCCAGGTTTATGGTTGACAAAGTTTGGTCAAGAATTTGCCTTAACCCTTTGCAGAGACGGGAGCCTCTCGTATGCGGGTTCGAAAATGAGGGCCCTTGATAAACATCCTTCTTACCACAGGAAAATTTGCAACATAATTATATACTCTGCAAAGCCTCCATGTCCTCTCTAGAATTATTTGAGAGTCTCTGCAGAACTGTAGACGCAGTCGTGATCCACGACCGAATCACAATTCTTACCCACCGACCGGTCGTAAACTAGAAACCAAGAACCAGACCAGATTCCCCATACAAATGGCTGCCGCGTTCGACACAAGTCCTCTTGGCTGGGTCATTGAAAGAGAAAGCAGAACATACCACTGCCGTGGCCTCATTGCGGTCAGTGCGCAGCCACCTTTCTGAATGGATGAATGCAAGACTCCAACAATACATCCATTGTAGCGTGTGCATGGTGCATATCTTTGGTGGAGCACTGTCAGAGAAGACAGATTGCTGGAAGAAGAAAAAGCAATTGCACTTAAATAGTGACGACATTATGAAGGACAGCAGAGCATGTCAAACATGCGCCGGTTTGTGCGGGCCAGGCAGCAGTCTGACAGGCCTGGAGGAACGAAACATGCAAGAATGCAGGGCATAGTTCCTCCTAGGGGAAATACAGACTCAAGATGAGCAGAATGTGACACATATAAATCTTATTATGATAAAATATACAGATATTCAATGAACAGTTCACCAGCCCATATAACTGATGAACCAGTATTAAAATTCTTGCCCATATATGGCTAATAATTCTACATTAAATTAAAAAACTATTTGATGCAGTTTGCCCCAATAAGAATATCCGTGAAGTTAATGTTTTTGAAAAGTCTCTTATGCTCAAAAAAAAAAAAAGAAGCAAAATGTTGTAAAACATTATTGTAAATGTTTTCTATTATAATATATTTTTTAAAATGTCATTTATTTCTGTGATATCAAAGCTGACTTGTCAGATTCATTAGTCAGACTTCAGTGTTAAGATGATCCTTCAGAAATAATTGTAATATGCTGATTTGCTACTTAAGAAACATTTGTTATTATTTGCACTGCTTAATATTTTTGTGGTAAAGGTGATACAGAAAAAAAAAAAAAAAAAATCTTACTGACCCGAAACTTTCAAAGTAGTATAGGTAGTATAGTTTTTTTTTTTCAGCCTGTTAAGCATATTTAGCCAAGTCTAAAACCTGTTCTGTAGAATTTCAGCGATTTTTTCTGTGAGCCAAGTCACTACTATGCGTCTTGTAATGTCCTTTAAAAAAGGGCCCCTCAGGCATTTTATAAGTAGGATAATCTTCAGTCAGGAATGTTTTTAGTTATTCCTGTTCTTTATTTAAGGTCAGGAAACATGGGTTAGCTGAGAACAAATTCTACATGCGTTGTCTGGAGGAATATTTTGTGCTAGCAAAAACCACGGCTTTGACCTCTAAGTATGTGCACAATCCCTGGGCCAAACAACCCTACAGACTTCAGAAATGCAAATACAAGACGAACACAGTGTATTATTGATTTAGTATTAAATTAATTATATTTTTCTCATGCCACTTTTAACTTGCATGAACTCTAATATTTTGGCAAATAATGGTTGAGAGGAAAGGAAGTTGTTGATCAAAATCAACAGTAAGATCCAAGTGACACTCATGCATCAGGAAAATTTTTTTTTTTTTTTAAATTAACTTTTGTTTTGGGAGCCTGAAAATGCAAACTTTTGAGAACGAGTTTACAAAGTGCCAGTTTTTAAAAACAATAGCATTATAGTCAGCTTGTAAACTACGAAAATGTGAATTTGTGAAATCAGAGACGTCATGCACATGCATAGTTGATAGAACTGTTTATATGCGCAGGTGCATATAGTGTATCTTTACCAAGTGACATCTACTGGCCCGGCTGCATAATACAGTACAGCGTTTGTATGGAACATTGTTTCAATCATATTTTGATGTTTTATTTCCACAAAAGCTATTTGAAACATTAAACTAGACACTTTACTTTCATTTAATATACGTTAATATGCTATTCATATTATACTGTATATTTCATCTCTTTCTTTAAATAATCTTTAAATGGGCTATACTGGTTGGCTGAACATGAGGAAGAGCTTTAGAAATGAATTAGCTGTGTGAGTTTAAAGCATCCAGAAGCCTCATTGTCTCTCTGATGCTGCTTCTATTCAACAGGCAAGCCATGTAATCCTGGGAATTAGGCCGAGATGAACAACAAAAAGATGGATACCTGAGGCCAGTACTACTGGCCAATCCTGACACATCTGGACACAAACTGCCTTGTGTCTACAAAAGTACATTTTTGTAGAACTAAACATAAAGAAAAGCTTAGAGCATCTCAACCTGTATCGATTCAACCAATATGGACTCCAATGGACTCTAATTGTAACCAAAAATGGGGGCTGTATTATCTGTTTAACCAGCCAAGGGATAATGGGACACTGTGTAGAAAACTGTTTTGAGAACATTTGGGTTATTCCATGTCAAATCAACCAAATTTTAGAAAATTCCCCAGCTCAAATTTTTGATTTTGCTAATAATTTTTTTCTAAAGAAAGATAGCCCAAATATTAAATGTCATGGATTAATATTTACTAAGTAATCCACTATTTTGTAGAGGGGGGTAAAACGGAAATTTTCACCTGAGCAAAATTACAGGAGGTTAAAAATGACTTAAGAAAGATGGCAGCATCACAATGTTATTTTTACACAGAGATTAGTAGGTCTGTTAATAAATTCTGTTGACTTTAGCCATCTTTGTTGCATTATGTGCCAATGGTGACCATTCAAAAATGGGGAAACAGCACTTTTCAAGTTTTTTTCTCCAAAGTTTGCATGCCTGTAACTCAAAAAGTATTAAAGATATCTTAATGCCATTTTAGATATTGGGTTTTATCAAACTTTTCTTTTGGCATCTTTATTTTTAAGTCGTTAAATCATTAAAATGTACACATTCAGTGGTCAAAAACTTCTTTTCTTTTGAAGAGGAATGTATGAAGAACAAATAAGGACAACTGCATTGAGTCTGAGTGCCATAAATATTCTTTTTCCAAAGTTTGCATGCCTAAACTTAAGAAGTATTAAAGATATCGCAATAAGAGCAACCAATATGATCTAGTTGTCAATAAACTTTATCTTAAATCTAAAAATCTTGCTAAAAAAGGCCCTACATCGTTCAATCCCAGAGATATGGCGATCTCAATGAGGCTCCATGTCCAGATTGTTGAATATTATAGTCTATATATTATATATGAATATATAGTCTTAAGAAGAAATAATGTTAAAATTAGAATAGTATCTTGTTTCCCTCTATTAAAACAATTGCATAGACCATAGCAGTTTGAGTGTCATAAATAATCTTTTTCCAAACTTTGTGTGCCTGTAAATTATCGTAATATTATTTTAGATTCTGGTTCCTAAGAAACTTTTCTTTTGGAATCTTAATTTTTAATGCCCTGTATAGTTCAATCTCAGAGATATCGAGATCTCAGTGCAGCTCCACATCCAAAATTTTCAATGATCAAAAACCAAATGTGGTTTTGTGTTTATCCAGTCATCACTGTTGACAATGCAAATATGCAAATAATAACAGTAACCCAGGGATTAGGATTATACAGTGTGACATATCAGATTATGAATGACCACGATTAACTGTCAGCTGTAGATATAGTATGACCCATGTGAAATGTAAAATAAGATTACAAAAAAAAAAAAAAAAAGTTGATTTTTTTTTTTTTTTATGTTTACCTTTGGCACATAATGCACCAAAGATTGCTAAAGTCAACAGATTTTGCTAATAGACCTACTAATCTCTGTGTAAAAATAACATTATGATGCTGACATCTTTCTGAAGTCATTTTTAACCTCCTGTAATTTGGCTCTGAATCTCTGGTGAAAACTGCCATTTTGACCCCACTCTACAAAACAGTGGATTATTCAGTAAATATTCATCCATGTCATTTCATATTTTGGCTTTCATCACTATACATTTCTGTCTTTCTTCAGAAAAAAATATTAGCAAAATCAAACATTTGAGCCGGGGACATCTGGTTGAGTTGACACGGAATGACCCATTTATTATTTTTGCGTTTCAGTTTAATGACGCTATGGCACAGATATTACGAAATTGAAATGGCTACATATACCCGAAGGTTTACCAGACAAAATGCAAAGTGTAATAACAAAATGCACAGTGTACAATCAAAAAACTCTGAACTGGCAGACATGAGGGCATTTCTTCTAGGAATGTGTGTTGTTTTTATAATCTAACATGAAAACTATATTATATTATATTATATTATATAAATATTGGAAGACTTGAAAGAAAAGGTTTAAAAAAATTAATAGATTTTAAATATTAAAATAGAAATGTTAGAAATAAACTTGTGATAATGAAAATGAAACAAAACTAGTTGATGTTGAAGTATTAAAAAGACTAAAATGAAAATAAAACAAATTCAAAATATTGATAAATACTACATAAATAATACCAAAACAACACCGGAGCAGCTCGCCAAACACACACAACACGATTTTACAATCTCACAGCCACATATTAACATACATGTTAACGCTTGAAATCATTAGTTTGTGTAAACAGTGCAACGCCCACAAGGCTGACTGAATAAAAGACAGATGGAGACATTACATGACGAGAGACATTAATTTACCAATTAAGGCGTTTTTCAGACATGATGGAGAGCGAGAAATTCCTACACTGATGTTCACAGACCACATCCTACTCATAATATTTGTACATAGACACCTTTCTTCCTCTGACAGCATTTTTCCATCGATTTTTCACCATGTGGGCGATTGCTTTCGCAAACTGAGAAACATTTTCAAGCATTGTAAATATTCAAAGAACCGGACAACACAATTAAAATATGTCTGAGATGGCATAACACGCACTGGAAAAGTTCTTGACCTTACATATTACAATGACTCAAATACAAACAAACAGCAAAACATATAATAAGAACCCAATAAGCAAAAATAGAATGAATTTTATGGATTTCCACTGGCAGAAACATACTTTACCAAATACACAAACACTTAACCTTCAGTACTCTAGGGGGCGATAAAGTTCATCTGTGTCATTCAAGCCCATGTGTTTTTATTCAGGTAGCTAGAAATAAACACGTCCAACTAACTTGCGCAACAAGATACTTATCAAGTACTGTACAAACACTTCAACTTTATTAGATATAACTTGATTATTTACACAACGGCAAGAAGTAAAGCATCACAATTAGACATTTCTTACTGAGAGATTGAGAGTTTGCAAAACTTGAAGTGCATTTTGGCATTTTGAAATATTGTCATAAACTTAACAAACAGGATCGCATATTTTAGAGTGCAACAAACCAATTAAGAGCACAAAACATCCCAGCGAACCATAACTCATACTCACAAATGTTTGTGCTGGTGCTTTCCCTCCAAAATGTTGTCACTTCCTGGAGGATGATGTCATTAGGCTGTTGTTAGTTAAAAGAATTTTATATGTCCAGCGTTTTGAAAATGTTTTATTTTATCTTTTATCTATTTTGTTTTAGATCTTTATCTTATCTTTTCATGAGGAATATTATTTATTTAATATAGTTAGTTTTCTCAACTAAATTAAGTACGCATAAATATAAATATGGGGGAAATAAACCTTTTAATTTTAAAGACAGAAGTTCAAAGTTACCTAAAATAGCTTGATTTTTTTTTTTAATAAATAAATAAATAAATAAACATCTTGATTAAAGAAGGAAAAAATCTTAATAAATATCAATAAAATAAATAAGATAAATATAAATATGAAATTAAATCATGTAGTGAAATTATACAATTGTGACATTGAGATAACATAAAAATATAATTTATATAATATTTAATAAAACAATATAAATTATATTTAATTGAGATAATAACAATTTTAAAAATACTTTTAACGTTTAACATATAAAAATATGGTGCACAAGAAAAATGAACTGCCTAACATTACTTAATATCAATAAACAATTTTTAAAAATGTAAAAAATAAAATAATAATAATAAAAATAAAATAAAAAATTTCTACATGGTACTCTGGTTAGTAGTGTTCACACCAGTAATTTGCAACCGTTTATCTCCTCATTAGCGAGCGGATAACAGTTCCAGCTCGTTTCCAGTAACTTGCACTCTGCATCCATTAAGTTTGTTTTATATCCAGGGATAAATACGCTGTGAGTGAACTGGGGCAATTTGATAGCTTATACGACTGGAAAACAGTCCCAGTTCAGGTCCAGAATGGTAGATCATAGATGACTCATGAAGAAATTCAGCAACAAATATGAATACAGGCATAATTCAATGAACAGTAAAACATCTTTGCAAGCTTTCTGGACACCGGTGCCAGGAAGACAGGCGCTGTGGAGCTGTTAGTGTAAAGATGGCATAAATCAGACAAGTCAGGCTTACTTTAATGAAATCTAAACATCGCAAAGACATATATTAAGCAGTAAGGTTTTCAAAAACATGCGTACAGAGGCAACAGGGCCCTAAACTTCATGTATCAAAACAGCATGTGCATTCTTGACGGCTGATGTCTGTCTCTTTGACTCCTGAGTGTGAGATGTGTACGGCAGCACTGTGTAAATCTCTGGTAATGAAACGTTCAGCGTCTGCGGGCCAACATTCATTCCGAGGTGAGCCTCTTACCATTGCTAACAGCTCCTTCTAGTGGTCAAAATCTCAGAGGTGAGCTAAATCCAGCAGCAAGATCCACACAGACGCTTGCACAGCTGGGTAAAACAAGAGACGGCATGTATGAAAAGCACAGAACAATCAAAAGAAATGAAATATCGTGTGCAGTTCTTTAAACTTGCTATCGCACATCTGACAAAGCAATTTCAAAGCACAACAGAGCAACCCATTGATGAACTTTACATATGGGACATGTGCAAATGCCATTTTGGAGCACTCTATAAGGCAAATCAGGGACATGTAAACAGCAGAGGGCCACTTGGACACCGAGCGAACGGTATGATTAAACAATCCTGTCTGTTAAATCTCATCTCAATTGTGGTTTCAGCAGTTCAAAGTTCAGAACAGGTGGGTGTAGATTGCCTATTCTTAAACTACCACCAAGACCACTGTAATTAAAGCTCAAACTAGACTTGGCAACTCGAGGAAAGCCTCTCTGCATGAGAGAAAAGAGATTTTAAGCATTTACCACAGTATTCATCACACACCTCAGCTGGTTTTAATTGTGTGCTGCAGTGATACGGGTGCCATCAGTAGCTCAGTAGTTGCTCAGACGTTTCTATATAGGACATTTGTTGCAATGGTTGAGCTGTAACACCATCAGTTTAACCATTTAGAGAGAAGTTACATGGGTGAAATCACTAGATGATTGACACCCGCATGAGAAGATAGAAATACATGATCACATCTGGCTTTGTGAACGTGTAAATGAAGAAGTGCTATTTCTCCTGTTTAATTTGATATATAGCATCCAGTTGTGACAATTACGAAACTATTCATAACTATTGTTTTATAGTAGTTTTTGCTGAAAATATGTCCCACGTGTTCGCAGTTTTGAATTAAAATGCTTGAAAGCATACTCATTATTTGGAACAAGTAAATTTGATTATCCATGTTTTCTATTAGTGCTACCGGTCGGTTGTATCAGCAGCACACTCATTTGAACGTTTTATGAATAAGTAGTGGATTTCAAAACTGCTTTAATTTGCAGAAGACAAACATGGGAATATTATGTCAAAGTTTGAGACACGCAGAGGAAAACAAGACAGAGTTACAGACGTTAAAACAAAACACTCCCCATTCTCCCCTACTCATACATGTTCTCTGCGCGCACTAGCTAATATACGGGTGGTGCCTATCAGCAGAGCGATTCTAATCGTGCTCTTTTGTGTGTATTCTCTAGGTATATGTGAGCGAGCGTCTTTATCATGTCACATCCATGTTGCCTTTTGACGCGTTTCGTCTTGAATCTGCTGGAACGCCGCTGAGCTTCGTGCACGAATCTGACGCTATACTGCCGGCCACAAAGTGCACGGAAGATCTCAGAGGAGCATATCTTCGATTTTGCATGGATTTGTGTTTTGCTCTGCGCTCTTGGCATCACTGCGTAAAAGACTGATCCTATTGCCGAGGGGGGAAAAAAGGCGCTGGCGCTGCGCCACGATCTGGCAAGTGCGCCTCCCTTCACCGCTGTTTGGCTTATTCATAGTTAGGGGTTTGGGTTTGGCTGTTTTTAAAAAGGCAAGCACTGCTGTGAAGTTGATCAGTCTGCTCAGAAAACTTCCAGAGGGGAAAGTGTTTTGGAATCGGAAAGTCCAGAATTTCAGTGCGCAACCAATTGCGCACAAACTGGACTATTGGAGAATACCCAAGTGAATCAATTTTTTTATATGTGTATATTTATGTAAAAATCCACCGGATTCTTCTTCATCATCATCTATTTTTCATCAAAGACTGTTTCTTATTTTCTCATTTTTAAGACACCCCAACCTGTGCTTTCACTTTGCATGCGGAGTTTTCACTCGAATCTGAGCCAAACGTTCATGCGCTCTCATATCTAGTTCTTGCTCTATTTTTTTCATTTAAATCGGACCTCATTCACTTTGAAACGAAGCATGGCTCTTCTTGTGCTGGGTACATTTCTCACGGCGTTGTCCATCAGCGGAGGCTCTTACGTGCCGTGCGAGCCGTGCGATCAGAAGGCGCTCTCCATGTGTCCTCCGGTCCCGGTGGGCTGTCAGCTGGTGAAGGAGCCCGGCTGCGGCTGCTGCTTGACTTGCGCTTTGGCGGAGGGGCAGGCGTGCGGGGTGTACACCGGTACATGTACGCACGGGCTGCGCTGCCTGCCGCGCAACGGCGAGGAGAAGCCGCTTCACGCCCTGCTGCACGGCAGGGGAGTGTGTACGAACGAGAAGGGATACAAACCACCGCACCCACCCATTGGTAAGTTGACTGGAAAGCAGTGCGCCTTTGTTGCACGGAAGCATTGTTGCGTTGAGATCGTGTATCTGGTGGGAACTTTGTGGCTTGCGCTGATCCAGTTTTATGGCGTGCGCATGTTTCTGCATGAGCTTTTCTGTGTTGTGGCCGGGCTGCGCTGCTCAGTGCTGTTTTCCATCATATTCCAGCGCTGTAGATTACTAGGATTAGCGAAGCCTGTTTATGTTTCATCCAAAGCCAATTATTAACATCTTCACGCCGCAAAGGCACTTATACAAAAAGTACCGTGGTGGTACCGCGTTTTCTGGAAATGTACCATGGTATTTTTGGACGCACCTAAGAGTATGATGTAAATGCCATTCCGGTACCATTGTATCGTCATCCGATACGTTCAAATTTGAGCATTATAAAAAGAGTATAGAATAGTTGTATTTTAGTCGAAATCATTTTCTGGCATGGTATCACCATTGCATTTTGGAAATATACCATGGTACTACCTTGTTATCGTAGTATTGTTTTGGAAGTTCCCAAATAATGCCATCACTCTGCCAAGTCACTGCCACTGTACTTTTGAAAGGGATATATCAATGTACCATGGCACTGCCATCTGATACCATCACTACCATTTTTCTACTGAAGCTGCATCTAAAGTATCATATAATGCATTTACATAGGCACATTTCATTGGCACAGAAGCAAAGCAGCATCAGATTCAGCAGAACTGCATAATTTAGTGTGCTCCTTAGAACTGAGTAAAGACGCCTCGAGATGCATAACTCCATACAGTCTTGCTTTGTGTTTAGTGATGGTTTGATTTGGCAGTGGCGTTTGTTTGGTGCTCTATTGACGTTAGGGACCCCTCCATTGTTATGATCACACCTCTCATCATTGTACGGTGTACCCACGCCTCATGATATTCTTGATTGAGATTCTAGGTTGCTCTGAATTTAGGTCTAAGTCTGTGGGTGGTGTTGAGGGTCGGATTACCATTCAAAGATTAAATCCAAGGGGAGGAGGGTAGCCGCGGTGTCTCTACAAGCCAACCTATGTGCAAAAATCACACGTTTACGAAGAGTAATCGCGCACGGCATGCATATTTATTTACATTATTCAGTGCACTCAATTCATGCTTTCCTTGGGAATCGAACCACTAACCTTGGCATTGTTAGTGCAGCGCTCTACCAGTTGAGCTACGCGAACAAAAATAGCATGTTGGGTTACAGAACTATATGTTTTAGACTACAGCAATGCTTTATCCAACAAGACAGCACATATTCTTAAAACAGATGAGGCTGAATTTAGTCGTGGGCTTTCACCACGACCGTTTGTACACAAATACAACCCCCTCACACACAGGTGCACATCAGAAACCTGTTTGTCTCTATCTGAAGTCCTCTGATGAGTGTGGTTGCTGGTTTACCCCTTCTGTGATTGCAGTGGGCACACAGTCGAGCCCTTGTGATTCAGCAGAATGTCTGTGGAGCCGATCTATCAAGAGCTGTTCGTCAAGCATGGGGATGAATTTAGAGGGACGCTTCTAGCCTCCCATGGTATTCGGTTTCAGCCTGGTTTTACTAGCTGGGCAGGACAGACAGAGAGGGAGAGAGAGAGAGAGAGAGAAAGAGACAGAAAGGGAGAGAGGGAAAGAGGCAGAGAGGTCAAGCGTCCTTGCCCGCATTAGGATTCAGAGCCTTTTGGCCCTGTGTCTTCCAGATCCATTTTTATTCCCCCAGCACGCCTTAGTTTCACAGTTGTGCAAACATAAAACTGAAATACAAGTTTAAAATGGAATCATGTCTCACTCACGTGAATAGTGTCATACCTTCATGGTCTTGAATGCTGGCGCTCACAGTTTAAAGATTCAGTGTTCAGAGCCAAGTACAATAGGCGACGCCAGATTGTCATTTAGCTCCAGGATTGGCAAATACTGCAAATTTGCCAACGATCACAAGGGAGACTTTCTGTTCGGACATGCCATTTGGAACTTGGATGCAGTTGCCAACAGATATGACTACAGGCATCTTGGCCAAAAAGAACTGTATGCTGCATTCGCAATGATTGCAGGTCTGAATCTAGGAGCTTGCAAGTAAACAAACGTAAAGAAATGGGCCGAAAGCAGTTGGCTGTTGTATTCGGTTACTTCGGTATTGCTGATTTATGCGCTTTATTTACTCACTAGAGACGTAGCCATAACTAAACAATGATTACGAGGGAATAGAACGCAGTTGTTCTTCTATTGCCTGTCTGTCATCTCATTTTTATATTGTGCCACAGGCCAAACTCACAGAAACATATACTTGCTTGCAACATCAGACTGACACTGAAAGATATATGGCTTGCTTCACTGAATAGCGCCTGAATAGATCTCTTGCACTTTTTGAAAGTGATGCCCAGATTTTTTAAATCTACATTACAGAATACATTCTCTTCTTTTTATCCATAATCCCAATAGTGCTCGTATATCAAGTGCCCAGTCATCCTTTCAGAGGTATGCAAGTAGAGAACCTATTTGGCACGCTTAAATGACTTCTTCCAGTAAAGTTTAACAGCAATCTGTCCAGCGTGTATTTGTCATTGGCACCTGGAAAGCTAGCGAGTGAGTAACAGCTGTGAAGAAAATCAGCTCACACAGTAGTCTCGTCTCTGTCAGAAACGTGATTCCTGGGCAGCGACATCCTCACGCTGGGCCCTGCTTAAATAGGAACACATGTCAGGCTGAACAAAACAGCGAATGGACAAAAACAATCTATTTAATCTATGGGTTTACTGCTCACGTTTAGAAAATGTAAGCAGACAGCAGGGCTGTAACCATGTGGTTGAGCAGAAGACGCCGACCTGTTGAAACCTCCTGTCATGTGCTTCGGGGCGGTGAAGGGGGAGCCGCAGTGTCACGTTTCTTCAGGAAGGAGAACAAAAGGTGCCTAATTTCTTGCCTGCAGCACAGGTTCAGATGTGGTTCCAAAGCGCTGCCTCAAATTTTGTGCCCTGCGGGATTCTCGGGAGGATAGATAAGATAGGCAGCACAAGACAAAATCGTTAGTTCTGTTACAGTTGTTACATTTAGTTGTTGAGGATCATGGGAAAGGCAGTGTTTGGTGACCGAATTTGGCCTGCTTAGGGTAGCTTTGGATTCATTCGAAAACGGCTGGTAAAGCGCATTCTCTGAAGTCTACTTCCTGCTGCACTGAAGCAGGCGAAATAACCAAAAACTTTATATCACGCTAACACAGTAATTGCAATATACTGTAGTTATTCTTGCTGTAAATTTAATTAAATAAGTGGTTTACAAGTTACATCATTTTGGATAGCCTAGTGAATTAAGTGCACATAACAGTTACTTTTAATTTTCTCATCTATTTTTGTTAGATGCAAACAAAATGATTATTGTGTCACATCAAATAACACTCAAAATATGTAATATTACTTATTAGACATACAAAACAAGTAGTTATGATTGTACATTTTGAGCCGCAATTGAAGCCTAATTCATGCCGTAATATATATTTTTGGATAATCTAACAAGTTAAGAGCAAATAAAAAATATTTCTGATCTCATTCGACTCTTTTTTTACGACGCTAAATTCTGAACTAAACAAGCAAGCACTTTGTATTTTCACATTAATGCTTGTCTTTCTTCTTCTCATGTGTAAATAATGTAAAGCAGTCCTGCCCACTGATAGCAATGCAAATATATCTACCATGGTTTAACTCGTACAGTATAGCAAAATCTCAGGTTGACACAGTTTTACCATCATATTGCTCGGCCGTAACTCCTATAGTTTAAAATCTTCAATATATCCCATCCTTCATTTTGGAAATTCCTAATAATGTTTCAAATTAGGCTTTTATTCACTTTCCCTTCATAAATAATTACATAATGATTATGTACAACCTTAACAGTAATTATAAAGATTGATGTGGTTTGCATGGCTAAAGTTTGCTTGGAAAAAACTATAAGTTCTTGCCTACTTTAGAAGTTTAGAAGAGGAAAGATTGTAGCTAGATAGTCTTGGTGGAAAGATGCCTTGAGCTTACAGACAGTATCGCTCTCTTGCCATTGTCTGAGCTAATTGAAATCAGCAACTGGGAGTGATCCATTGATGTCCTGAAGAGCACCTCCTGAGTTCATGTTTCGGAGTGTTGATGACATGAGACACGGTCAGGCGATGAAGAGGTGCGCACATGTGCTTTCAGCCTGAAGGGCATCGACAGGTGTCATCACTTTGCATTGTCCTGAATTACAGGGGACTTGTTTGAATAGTAAGTTGTATGATGGCTTTCCTGGTCGTAACCGATAGTGTATTGCAACATGGAAACTTTTATCCCAAATCAGCCAGGTCTTGCTCTTAATGTTGCTTTGTAGTTTGCAATTACCCCGGTTTTAACTAGCATTAGTGCTCGGTTGCATTCGTGGTGTTTTCTTTAGTTTGTGGCATGCTTCTCTGCTACAGAGGCCCAAACATGTTGTGGACACGGTTCAGGCTTTAAATATTTAGCAGTGGAACCTTGCCAGGGATGCCATGGTCGGTCTGTGACAATGAATGCAAGACAAAGCAGAATGGCCTGCTTCAAGAACGACTTTCAAAGGCGAGCTAGTCTGAATATTTAACAATAGCAAGACCTAATTCCAAGCGTGCATGCTAATAAGACACTAAAACACGTGGTTTGAGGGCCTTAAGGAGCATTTCTCGGCTTGTTTGGCAGCACGTTCTAAAAAACAATACAAAAAAAGAATCGGACAAGGTGACAACGCAACTCAAAAGGAGATCTGCTTTCATCATTAGCCCCCAAGCTGTAAGAAACCGTGGATATTCATGAAGTATAATTGCCCAGCGCATGTGTAAATTATTAAACAGAGCCCTATCAGATGCATCTCCTTTGGCCAAGCTCGGGTCCCTTTATCTTAATGAAAAGTTTTGCAAGACCAAGAGGAGAGACACCAATACCTCTTCTGCATTCTTTCCAAAGCTCATTTGAATAGACAGGCTACACGTGATACGTCTGGTTTGGCCGGGCTCCAGGTTCTTGGCTGTGTGTCAGATGTTAAACACAGACCCGCTAAACCTTTACAAGCTGGGGACCACGAGCATGGAAAAAGTGATTTTGGTCCTCACTCCGAATAGCCTACAACAGAAAAGACGAATTTAGTGGTTTGTAAACTCTAGGCATTGTTGATTTTTACAAACACGGTGCGTTTGTGCCACGCACGAGGAGGAAAAATCATGAAAACAGCCATAAGGAATCGTGCCAACCCAGTCGTCCTGTGCCCTCCCATTTGAAGTGTACATTTCCAAGCCATGTAAATCTCCCTCTAGGCAAACATCCCTACGACATTTCCATGAGACGATCTCAGATTAGGTGGCTTCAGGAGCCCAAACCTGTGGGGAAATCTGTACAGAAATTTCAGTCTGCCAAGTCATGAGTTGCGGGATTGATTTCAAAGAGACAGCACCATGCTCTGATTGTAACTTCAGAAGCCAGGAAACCAATTCCTGTAATGACCAGGCACCCGCCCCATGCATCTCCAGGTCAGACAGACTCTTTCACCACCGGGCCGCTCCAGAACACCCTGCCCCAGTCCGCAGCAATGTGAAGCACTGGAGCTCAGGGGGACTGTGAGGGCAGTTATCTCAATCATTTCTGCTGGCTGCCTCAGCTGTCTGATAATGCCCTCTTGGCTGTATGCACAGAAATACTTGGCGACCCAACAGCATCGATGTTCAGGGCTGACTCTGTACGTCCATTTCCATTCTGTCTGATTCTCGAATGAAGCCGCTCTAAGATGCAATAGCAACAATAATATACTATGTATCTATTTAATATTAATTTAATATCAGTCTGTTTAGTAGATCTCTTACCCAAGTATTTACAAATAAAAAATACTTTCCAATTGCATGAACCATTTGCCAAGTAATATTGCTTATTTGCATAATAAATAGCATGAACTGTTTATGGCTGACGAGCAATGTTATTTTAGTGTTATATATTCCTTTTTGTTGAAACTTTGAGGTTAAAAAAGAATTTTTATTAGTTTTATTTTTTTGAGTTATTTTAGAACATCAGTTTAGCTAAGTAAAAACAATATTAAACTTTATTTTTTTTAAAGAAAAAAAACACAACCCTAAACAAATGAACTAAAGCAATAACTCCTATTAAAATGCCATTTCGCATTGCAATTATGATAAATAATAATTTATCAGATGATTTTTGTTGGTTTGGATGGCTAAATGTCAATGCAATTATATATCCTGACTTTGTATGCTTAGTGTTAATGACTTGTTAATCTCCTCTGGATGTACTATGTTTGGCTTCTCTCTGCATGGTTCAAGTGTTCAGTTTTATGAAGCTCGGCTTTGTCCAACAGTATTTGACTTCAGTGGAAAGACAGTTTATATAAGTAGAGGCATGTATCCTGTGGAGTTTTACTATCAAACTCTATGTGCTTGAATTACTTGTTCTGCAATATCTCCACATTTTACCCGGACACATGTCGACAGTTACTACCCACCTAGCCTTAGATTCCTGCAGAAGAACATTGTGGTTGTCATGGTGTTATGGTTACTGAGACTTCAAAGTTCTTCAAGCCTGTCTCTGAGCTGTTAAGGATCCTTTGAAAAGTCCTTTCAGTTCTCACTCTTAAATCCTGTAGTCATTCACATTGTCTACAATGAAATTAACAGAATTATTCAGCAGTATAAAACAGAGGTACATTCAAAGTTTAGGTTGTACACCTAATTTTGGAGAATTCCCACCAAACAGAACGAGATATTGGATTTTTAACCCCATTGTATATTTAGTCAGGCATAGGCAAGTGTTTCAACCTGGGAAATGTTGGGTAGGGGGTGGTCATCAGCTGTTGATCCTGCCACCACCCTCTGTAAACAAATGCATAGGAAACATTTGGTGGAAAAACAGTTGTTATGATGTTTACGCTCTGGAAACTCATTAGCAACTAGGATGTGTAAATACCTTAAAGCTTTTGGAGAGGTTTTTATAAGTCAAATTTCATTTGAATTGTTGAAGCCGGATGTAGGACATTGAGATAATTACTGGTGTTTGCTAAGGCAATTTATTATTGCGTTATTGTGCAAATGCATTCAGTTTTGCCTGGCGTGCAACTGCAAACAACCTAAAATACATCAATTCACAATGGTCAACCAGTCATCATCTAACAATCGACTTCATTACGCACCACTTTGTTTGTTGTTAGGATGACCAAAAAATTTAAAAGTTACATTTGTCTGCCTCAGCCAATCAAATTCATACGCCGTTGGTAGTGTATGAATGATACCTCAAATTGTGTGGCTTATTGAGGTGTGCTAATGCATTCGGCTTTTGTCTGGTGGAGGGAAGAATCTCATACATTAACTTTAAAGAACCCGATAAATCTAGAGACATGAATGTAATAGAGAATAATAGACATTCAGAACCCGATAAATCTAGAGACATGAATGTAATAGAGAATAATAGACATTCAAAACACCATATCAACACCCTGGCAACCACTTTAACATCATGCTGATGATTTTGCACTGGCACTCACATTCTCATGCAGTAAAAATCTAGTTAATGCTTATTATTTGATTCTCTTTGTCTTAGATCGCGAATCAATAGAGCATGATGATACAGTGAAGCCAGACACGACTGAAGACCAGATTCCTAAAATTCCCCTTTACCCCAAACCAGACGTAATCAACAGCAAGAAGCATGCTGCCGTGCGCAAGGACAAGAAGAAACAACAGGAGAAGCATCGGTCAGTGGGGTCGATGGACTACTCCCCGCTTCCCATCGACAAGCATGAGCCTGAATTTGTAAGTTGTGTGACGCAGCAGCTGCAGTAAAATGATAGCTAGGCGTTAAATGCTGAGGTGATGATGCAACTCACCATGTGTTTGTCTGACACAGGGTCCCTGCAGAAGGAAGCTGGATGGAATCATTCAAAGTATGAAAGACACCTCCCGCGTCATGGCTCTTTCTCTCTACCTGCCTAACTGTGACAGGAAGGGCTTCTTCAAGCGTAAACAGGTAAGACTCTTGTTACTTTTATGGTATAACATTAACATTGATATGTAATATGATTAACTTTTTTTTATCGTTGATTAACACTGTCAGTCGATGTTAACTCATGAAAATAGTTCCAAACAGAACCATTGCGCAACACACAATGGTTTCTTTTGGTGAATGAATCTGCGTTTATAATTGCTGAGTGATTCAGTAACTCACTTTTTAAGCAAATTGGTTCAGTCAGTGATTCGAATGACTCGGTTAAAAAGACCACCGCTGTCGCCACCTATTGGTGTATCGATGTAATATGCATATAGAGTCACTTATAAAATACCTACCTAACAATAATACATAGATTGTCAGCCTGTCTGGAACAAACAAACAAACAAAAAACTAAAGACAAGAACTAACTGAAAATATTAATAACAAATTCCAGAGAACGTAATACTTTAGTAATCAATGGTACATGTTACAACATAAAATTTACGTCATTATCTCTTATATTCCATTTGATTATTTTTTGGTTTCATGGAGCTCCATGAACCCAATCCACTTAATTGGATTATTGAACAAATTTGTAAAATTGTGACCAAAAATCAGTTGAATTCTATATTTATGCACTGTTTTCAACACCAGTCATCTAACATCGATTAATGAGATTGATTAGTGAGATTCACTAGCTTGCTGCCAAACATTCAAGTGCTTCAGTTTCAGTGGTGAAAGAGTGTGAGGTAAAACATTTTAAAAGTAAATGTAGCTAAACATTTAATATTCAACAACTGATTTATGACAGAAATGTTAAACGGCTACCAATAATATCCACTGATGCAAACCTCACCTTTTTAATTTCGAAAATATAGTCTCATCATTTACATGATTCATGTAATTTATAACTAAATGTTATTAGATGAAACATAAACAGAGACATTTTCTGCATATTAAGCTGCACACACTGCTCGATTTTCGGCTGTCCCAGACAAAAGATTGGCATCTTGAAACAATCTTAGTGATTTCTGTGCTCGTGGCTCCTAATCGGTGGTCCTGTGTCGTACAGTGAGAG
>SCHK01206680.1:19267-31199 GCA_004124795.1 Poropuntius huangchuchieni
TTTTTGCAACCAAAGATAGCCTACGATGCAGCATGATCATCGCACCATATTTGCTGATATGTTCCGCGTTTACTGACTAACCAATAAAAATGTGACATGGCGCTAAAACATAAAACTGCTTACCTCAAGGTCTTATCCCTTCCTTTTTCGCCGCTTTCACTTTATTTCAGCACACATAAAAAATGCAACTGCTTAAGTGTGATTTATCATGCTCTTTTTGTTTACCACTAGCGCATGCTGATGACGTTTTATTCTGCATCGTATCGTACAGTCTACACACGTCGTAGCCAATTTTATTAGATCCAAGTCACACAGGGTGACATACAGTAGTCCTATAGGATTGCTAAAATCATGCAGTGTGTTTTTTTTTCACTTTAGACATATCATATTTTAGGTATTTTCTGTTGTTCTTTAATTCTAGTTACATCACACTAGCAATATTGGTTACACTATTTTAAGGTGCCATTGTTACATTGTTGCAATACATTTAAGTACTGAGTAATATTATTTAACTACATGTACTTATATGGTTAGGGTTAGGATTAGGGTTACTGTAATGTAATTATGCATAATTAATTGTTATTATAATAGTAAGTACATGTAATGTGTGTAATAAGGACACCTTGAAAAAAATTGTTGTTGAAATATTTTATGACAGCATACCATCCGGTCCTAGTTTGAGTTGAGCTTGCAGTTTTATGACCCTTTGTCCCTTGTCCACCCTGCAGTGCAAGCCCTCCCGCGGCCGGAAACGAGGCATCTGCTGGTGCGTGGACAAATACGGCGTGCAGCTGCCCGGCACTGACTACAGCGGCGGTAACATCCAATGCAAGGATTTGGAGAACAGCAACAACAACGAGTGAGAATCAACCCACCCTGATCACCAGACCTAGGGCCCACCTCCTTGTCCTGTCCCACCAGTCTACCCGCCAGTCACTTTGAGATTTTGATGCAAAACGACAAAGAAACACAACAGCTATTACAAATACGAACAATCAGACTAAAAAGAAAATGTTAAAGTGAGATAATCCACAGGAATCGTTTTGACTGAGCGCTCATCTCTATCTCACTGGACTCAGCCAATCAGAGGAGCCCCCTGCTAGAGCTGAGTCCCGGCAACAACAATAAAAAAATTGCTAAAAAATATATACATACAATTATATATTTTTATAGAAGCTGGGGTTTGAGCACCATACTGTTTTGTTTAAAGTTAACATAAAACAAAAAAACTACAAAAAAAAAAAAGAATATATGGCATGTTGAATATTAACAGGGCTATCTTGGTCTTTTACATCTTTTGCTGTCAAGGTATCAAAGGAGATAGCAGGAAATTTTACTATTTGAAAAAAGAAACGAAAAAAAACGTGTCGTTTTCCAAAAGAAAAGAAAGAAAGGAAAACACATGGTAGAGATCTGCTGATACAGTCATCTCTATCTGGCTTTTTTTGGTCCTGTCAGAGCACTTATTCATTGGGGAACCTGCTTGGAAATGTGTAACTTCACCAAGTTCAGTGTATGCGTGTATGTACGAGCGTGCGCTTGCGTGTGCACGCGTGTGAGCAATGAAATACGGCGATAGCTTTCAAAAGAAGAATGTTAATTTTTTTTTTCTTTGTGGCATATCCCTCCCAGAACGTAGTTAAAAACCAAGATCCCATTAGACAAATCTGTTTCAGTGGCTCTAGACTTTGTAGCTTACCTAACATGCCAACCGTGCCTATGTAAACAGACGCTGCCACGCAGAGTTACACGGGGTCCCGTACGAAAAAAAATGATCCACACAGAATCAATCAGTGCCCACGCCTAGAAAAGAAAAGGCCACTCTGGAATACTTTCGTATCAGATATTATGGCATCTGGGCCGAGTTAAAATCGAGACAGATGCTGTAACCCTTAAACGCTCCCAGCATTTGCGTTTGAACTTTGACAGACGTTCACCGTGCAGAGCGGTAGTTTCTTTCTGTCTGTAATGTTTTGTTTTTCTTTTCTGAACAACTTTTGTTATGTGCTGTTTCCTTTGACTTCATGGAGGTAATGACAGTCCACTTATGAGCCATGTTCCTCGACCATGTGGTTTCACTGAAATACGTGCAACCTTGGTATATTACCTTTAACTCTAGATTATTGAATGTGTTTTCTTTTTTTTTGTTTTGTTATCCTTAACAAACAACCACAACCATCAGGTGCTCAGCAGAGGAGTGTTAGCATTATCAATTTGCATATTTCCATCTGACCTGTCACAATGACAACTTGCTCATTTGAATGCAGGTCGGACCACTTTCTAAGCTCCGCCCACTTTGACTGTTCACCAATAGGTAATAGCTCTTTTGGTCAGCACAATGACATGTTTCATTTGTATTCCTGTATTTCATCTGTGTTATTAACCGAGGTGGAAACAGAAGGTGCGTTTCACTACAGCGTCGTTCAGTGTGAGTTTCTGTGTGCGAGTCTCAGTGCCTTCCTACATGCAAATACATTTGAATGGTGACGTGAATGTTACACAATAGCCAAGGGGAACGAAACGACCTTTTTATATTGACGAAGGACCTCAGTTGCGTTCAAATACAGCATCAGATTAGATATGAAATCCGTTACACTACATTGTACGTCAAGCAGCTATCAGAAATCGCTCCCTGCGTCGTGGCTAAGATAGGGAGAGACCGTAGTCCAGCTAGCGCTAGCTCATTTACTGTTATTTCTCTTACGAATAAGCTGACGATCGATTTGACAGAGACTGCAAATGTGTGTAATTGCTGACGAGAGTATTTTCAATCAAGCTATACATCACACAGGGATACTCACCGGTCGGCTCTTGAAGAGTGAGTGAAGCCATTTCCCTGCCACAATGGGTCCGTCCGGATCTTATTTCAGGGCCCGAATGATCATAGTTTCACTGCTGGGAGGGGGCTGAAAAAATAGTCACTAACACGTACCCTGTAAGGCTGCATCTCTCTAGATCACGCAAGTATCCATCATGACCGGGCCCGGACGGAATCCATGCATCCACGTTTTCCGTATTTTAGGCGTGGAGCTTTGAGAAGCAGGAATTTGTGAATGCCAGGCATTCCGATTTGGCGGAATTCCACGCACAAAGATTCCGTGTGGACCTGGCTGTGATTTGAAATAACCACGGGTCCACAGAATGTAACCGTTGCATGTCAAAAAAGAATCGAAAATGACAATTGGCTCTCGAATGGAAGGTGGCATGAAAAAAGAAAGAGTTCAGGGTGTGCGGGTTAACCAGACTTTTGCAGGTGTCTCGAGTACGTCGTGGAGGCCTCGTCGCCTCTGTTATTGCACAATTAGCCTCGTAGGTGTCGGTCACCACAGGGCGAAATCAGTAATCAGCGTTATCCAGGTCCTGATCCATGCCGAAAGCCCCCTCCCCCATTTAAAAAAGCAGCTTGCACTTAATTTCTTACCTTGCCACGCGTTTAGTGCCGTCTCAAAGTGAATCTCAGTTCAGGTATAGGAGCAGGAGCAGGCCTCGGACAGATACCCTGCCTGAGTACCTTTGACAGGGGCTTCACAGCCCAAGCCTGAGACCCACATCATCATTCAGTGGGTTTACCAGTAACACAAATCTACCAATCACAGTCTATTCTCTATCTACTCTTAATAGACTTTGCGTCTCAGTGATATCCGGGAAGAAGGAGAGCGGGTGAGAGCCTCAAGCGGTGATCTTGTGCTGGGCCTCCTTTCACAACACACAATACATACTGCAAAAATTGATTTCTGAATCAGTATTTGTGTCTCGTTTTCCAGTAAAGTCATCCGAACGACTTTAAGACTAGTTGAATTTACTTAAAAAGCAGTTGTTTTCAGAACAACACTTGAGGACATGTTTGCCCATAGGGTAAACAAAAACCAACTTGGCCCAAAACTAAAAAATTAATGTACTTATCTTTATGTTTCAAACCGGTTTGACTTACTTTCTTGTTTGGAACACAATAGTGAAGGAGAAGGTTAGTAAAATGTCCAAGCTGCTCACTTCTATAGGGTCGGTCAAGCTCTAAAAGTCTGAAATTCTGACATGCATTCAAAGCTGTAGGAGAACTTTGTGCGACAAATGAAATTCAGCTTAAGTTATTCATTCAAACCTTGCCTTGAAAATCTTGCTTGACAGCCGTGGTCACTGTTCACTTTCATTGTATGGAAAAGTGCGGCTTGGATATCCTGCTCTAAATTTGTGTTCCATGGAAGAAAGAGCATCAGTGAGTAAACAATGCTAGAATTTTCCTATAATTCAAATTCTTTGAAAACAAGTGTTGACAAGTGATTTTGTTTTAAGAATGTCTAGATATTTGTACTGAAAAACCAGACAAAAATACTAATTTTTGCAGTGCTTCACACTTCACAGTAGAATGTTTAGATGGACAGTCTCGGAATCTGATAAGCAGGCATGCAACGAGTCAAAAAAAAAAAAGCGTTTAACCGAAAACCATGAATGTTAAAAGACGATGGATGCACTATGGCTGAAAACCGTTTTACCTTGTTTCCCCCAGGTGGTAGAATCCATCTGGGTGTCATTGTGAGAATGGGAAAGAAATGTCATTAATGTGATTTTGATCTGTTCTGATTTGTAATTAGAAGTAACAGACTATCGATTGCCAGGACGCAGCATGTTGCTTTTGTGCTTATCTGCTTTCATCAGATTCCGAATCTCATACTTGGGTAGACAGCAGCGTTCATAACTACAGTAGAAACGACAGGTTTTCTATCTTTCTCTGAATGCATAACAGTTTTTTTTTTTCTTTATTTCTTTTCTTTTTTTGTGGATGAGAAAAGACTTGATGATTGACCACCTAAATGTGGCTTAAACTGGCATGTGAAAAAGACCCATTAGTGGCTGGAGGACTCTAAAAATGTTCAGCATTTGGAACTCTTATTAAAAACCAATAAAATGGAGAAAAAAAAAAACTCAAAATTATTAAGAAAGTGAATATCACTGTGTAATATTTATTCAACTTGTAATTTATGTACTCTTTTAACCTTTGTCTTTTTTTTTTTGTTATGACAAAGCATTTATTTAAATAAAGTTATGTATTCATTTAAGCTTGTGCAATAAATTTATTTGTACATGACAGGAATTTGATCTTGTTTGTGAGCACAATTTAAATAAAGAGTTATCACTAGCCAAGGCAGTAACCACAGGACAGTTTCCCAGATGTCACACCATTATCATACACTGCATGCAAATATAAAGACAACAGATACTGTGGGATTTCAATGACCCAATAGACACACTATCTTGAAATGATCATAACACTTACCAAGTATATACACTGCTCATTAATCCATCAGGATGGCATATGTTAAAGGAATGTTCCAGGTGCTATCGGCAGCAACAACTTCAGCAAAAACGACCTGATTTTGTAAGCAACAGTAAAGCACTTACAATGGACTTACACACTTGAAAGCCACATTAATTAAAATCAGTCAACAATGTCATGGAAATATTTGATAATAATCACATTTTCACATTTTATAATAATATTAAGTCATTAAAAACTATAAAATAGCATAAATGGAAGTATAGGAATTATGTATTAACCAAAATTTCTCCTGGGATGCTTTTTAAACATTATTAAAAGGGTTCACAAACATGCTGTTCATATGATTTAATGCATAATCAGATCATCATTCATCTACAAACGTAGTCGTATCTCAAAAAAGACCATTTTGATATTTTTACAGATCAGACAATAAACATGCTTTACTGCATAATGCATGCACATGCTTTAACAAAAACACAATGTTAATATTTGTTGCATTTAAACCCTTGCTGGCCCAGTTTACTTCCATGTTAAGTGCTTTACTGTAATCATTAAGAAAAGGTGTATGTATATGTGTATGTGATATGTAATCATAAAAATGATACACACACACACACACTATAGTCATATGGCCAGTTCACTGGGAATCTATGACATGCACACATTGTTTGTCTGCTAATTCAATTGTCTTCATTGATTAATCAGGATTTGGGTGATTAACAGAGGAACCCAGAGGAACTCAGCATTACAGGATACAGGTTTATTTTGGGTGAAGACTTACTACATTTAAACTCTGCCCAGAGGCAAGGCACCTGGCTTTCCACAGAAGTCAAAGAGATTGCTCAGGAACAAGGAAGTCATTTACCAAGAGCCCCAACATCAAGGGGGATCTCTGACCGGCAAAAAGGACCAACATCTCCATTCAAATAAGTGAGGAAAGCAACAGTACAGATAGATAATGTGGAGCCATGGTTTATCACGAAGCCACAGGGCAAGTTAGCACATTTCATGACTGCTTGGACTCGAGCATCAAGCCAAAAAGGCAAAAGTGCCACTGATAAGAGTCTATATTGCAAAAGATTGTTGATAAATAGGTTAAGAGTGCATTTCTAACATGTTTTCTTGGGAGTTCAGAGCCAAACCTTTATTAGTACTGCTGCTTCTGCTCTGCTGATTCAGTATGTGCATTTTATTTTAAAATGTGATGTGAAATAGGTTGGATAGTGGTTGGAGTCTGGCGAGACTTTAGTCGCCTCAAGGTAATCGCTAATGCAGACATACAGGTGAAGTTCTTCCTGGGATAACTCAGGTTTACGGACTCCAGATGTGACGGATCAGGGCTTTGTCCGCAGTCAAGCAGCATACATTTGTAAGAGCCAGATCAAGTAAGGGGAAACGAAGCAGACCCGGAGAGGAACACGTGTCGGCGATTTGATTTGTAGGGCAGTGAACATGACAATTACTATAGCCTTCAAAGAAACTGACAACTGCATTTTAGACTTCAAAGCACTCACGTCTCTTTTATCATGCAATTAGCTGAACAACTATAGATGGCTCCATCTTATCACAACATGTGGCTCTCCACACCACTCTTTCGCCTCAGAACACAATGATTAGAGTTTAGCGTTTCATCCTCGGCCGGTCCCTGCGTGAGGTAGGCCGCTCCTGTAATATTCTTGAGATTCATTTACGTTCTGCTTTCTGTTTTAAGGAAGGAATGCCAAAACAGATGTGGTAAGCGCAGATCATCTTCTGTGCATCATGGGAAGGTTAAGGTGAATCACTTACTTAATCTCTTCTATAGACTGAATAAAGTCAGAATCATGTGCACTTCCATGGTACAGTTAGAGGGCCCAATGTTTATACAGATAATATTAAGGAGAAAAAAAAGATACCCATAGTCATCCTCTATTTGTTTAATGGCACAAGTTCTTCTCAGCTCTTCTTTCCTGAAATTGCCAAAAGTTGGTCAATTTTCTTGAATAGATTTCTATGACTTTTCCATTTGCTTGTGAATATTTAATATTTAATTAAATATTAAATAAAATGAAATTGCCTTCAATATTTTATTTAAAAAAAAATACATTGCATCACAAATTCAATTCAATTCAAGTTTTGATTAATTTTTTAATATATGTTAGAAATATTGATTATAAATTTCCACGGGTCTTCCATGCCTTACAATTTTAAAATTCCAAAATTTATTGGGATTTTTCATGACCATGGGAAACCTGAAAAGAGGACATCTAGTTAATCACCAGTAACAAAAATTTCAGTAAGTGCTTATGATTCATGTGCATGGAAAACATTATTAAGACAACACAAACCCAACAAAGAAATCATTAAAAGAAATTGCATAAAAAAAGAAAACCCAACAAATGAATCATGGGTCTAAAAGGTAATACATTTAATCATGCTGGATTTTATTACAAGATTTTAAAACCAATGTCTATTTTTGCATGCATTTATGGCTTTTTCCATTGCAGTTGTACAGAAAACTCAGTTCATGCACCATTCGCATGACAGTGGACACAAGGAGCATGCTTTGAGTAATGTATGTTATTTAATACCACCGCATCTCATGACACACAGGATACGCAATGAATTACAGAAAAAAAAAGGCATGTGAGATGCTGGCATGGCACAAGGCATTTGGATTTGCTGAAGAAATTCCCCCTGTCATTTGTGTGAGACTCTCCAAAAGCAGAGACCGGCTCTGACAGTTTTACACTGCACCAGATGGCAAGCAATCCTTCCCACCGTCACACTGGCTCCAGGCATGGCACAGCATCGAAACGTTCACACAAGTACACACAAACACACACACACGCACGCATACGTGAACACTTCCATCCCATCGGAACCGCTCTGGCAAATCAATATGCCCGAAAACCACAGGGATTGGTTTCGCACTGTTTTCAAACTAGGCCAAACTCGAGCTACCGTAAAATTTACTGTGCCACCGGAGGGCAGGCAGCGATCTATTTTGGAAACAAACCGAAACGGAAAACTCGTAGCCCGTGTCTCAGCAAATCTATCCGTGAGGCACCAAAATCACACGAGGCTGCACGATTCTGGAGAGCCAGTCTGTTGCGGTAGTTAGCACAATGCTAACTAGACAAAGTAAATACATATAAGCTACTACTAAGGGCGAGCGAGATGTGGTAATACTGTGAAAGATACTGAAGGTTAATGTGGTAATATATCAAAGGCTAAGCTACAAAAGCAAACGATGGGCTGAACACTGTCTAACACGTTAGGATCAATGTTAAAGCTTAATCGACTTCTATTTCTGGATTGAGCTGTTCAATTCAATGCTCACAGAGAAAGAGAGGATGGGAAAGAGAGAGACAGATGGGGAAGAGACATTAAGAGGTAGAGATATGGGTAGTGAAGTAAAATATAACTTAATCAAGGGATGTTTAACAACCCTTGATCGTTGTTTACACTGTAAATTTTCAGCGACATTACAATAAGGTCACATACAGTGGCATCCAAAAGGCTACTGAAAATACAGGAATCAGAATTTTAAAGTTGAAATTTATGAGCAGCACCTGGATTCTTGTCCCATTTGTGATCAGATTTTCAGAAGCTATGTTCATTCACACAGGCCACCAATGACGTCAGAACATAGAGTAGTAGGAACGCCCGGTACAATCCAACAGTACATTGATCTGGGGGCCTTCAGCAATAAAATCCAATGTGTGTCCGTGTGAACAGGGCATTACAGATCACACCTGCTGACAGAACAAGTTAACCCATTAAATCTCACTGGTCACATCTATTTAGACTATAGAATGCTTCTATTTAGCATTGTTTTGGGGGTCAGTAAGTCATTTTTGTTTTAGAAACCGATACTTTTATTTAGTAAGGATGCAGTACATTTGTCAAAAGTGACAGTAAAGCCATTAATAATGTCACAAAAGAATTCATGTAACTTTCTATTCATCAAAGAATCTTGAAAAAAAAGAAAGAGAAAACAATACCTTTGTTTTCCGTAGGCTATGCTTGTGACGCTTACAGTTAAAGTCCTTATTGAAACATTTCTTGGCAATATTTTAAAGATATTATTATTATTATTTGGTGTTTTGCATGGTTTATTTTTGGAGAAGTGTCATCCGGTTGGGAGTTCTAAGTCCTATTCACTGGGAATAAAAAAAATAATAATAATAAATTTGTGGATCCCATCCCCTTCTCTTCACCCAATGCTTTCCTGTCTGCTCTCAACTGTCCTATCAAATAAAGGCAAAAATAAAGCCCAGAAATGTTCAGAATCCTAAACCTTTATTTTATTTCTAGGTTTAAAGTAGATTTTGAATCCCACTGTATGTTAATTTATTGTTTGTCATTTTCGGTTGGATCTTTATGACCAGCTGAACCAATTCTAACCCAGTGCTAACTTCAAACTTTATTTATTTATTTATTTATTTTAGAAAATTCTATTGCATTGGGCTGTTCAAGGAATAAAATGCACAATTTCACTCAGCTGGGGGAAAATGGTAAAAGAATTGGTTAAACAAGCTCACTAAACCTATGCACCACTTCACATTCCTCCACAGGACTCTTCAACTAACCACCATTCAAGCGTTACACTGGGCAAAATCACCCTTGCCAACCCCCAACACATCCCGCAGATGAGAGTGAAGGCAAGGTGAGGCACAGTCCACTGGCACTGCAGGCAAACCTGTGTTTATTTATAGGCACTTAACCCACTTTATATCACATTTGTCAATGTCAGCCCTGTGTCCTAATCTAGCCCTCTGTCAGCACATCATTAGTAAATGCTGATCCCCACTCTACAAACACACACATACACCACCTGCATTCTACCACATGGTAGAGAAGCAGAACGAGAACAGAGGTCTATCAGCTGCCAGGAACAGGGATAGCCAGATCTTGAGTACTTGGAAGCAACAGCAATTACCGACTGTAAAAACACACTTGAACTTCAAAACATATGATGCTGATTGAAGGTCAGTAATATGTTCCAAAAGGGGGCCTTGTTTTTAATTTAGCGATTGTTTGACATTTTGGGCCTTTCGTACCTTACACTCCAATTGGTTAGATGGGGCGGCAATTTGCGGCGACGCTGTATAGCAACTCACGTATGTGGCAACTTTCAACCTGAAGCAACTGAATGGAAACAAAAGCAGTGGTTTAGAGACACATTTTGAAAAAGTTTTGGTCTTAAAAATGCAACACTCATGCAGAAAAGATGCCAGTTTGATGCATATCGACAAATACTTGAGTACTTATGGTTGGTTTATCTGTTGGGTACTCAAGTAGTCAAAATAGCCAAAAAGCACATCTCCAACCCCTCTTGCACAAATCAGCCAAAAAAAAAAAAAAAGACCCCTCTGCTTTACATTTTTGGTTTCAAAAATTTGGGATTCACTTTTAAATCAACATCAAGCTGCTGCTTTTGTGCGTTTGCAGTTGGTGTTTGTTTCTGGCAACCAATGGTGCAAAAAAACACGCCACCATTTTTATTGGGTCTCCAAAGACAAAAGGGAGAATTAAAGGGACACATCTTCACACCGAACAGCTGCAAATGCTGTATAAGCCACTCTCTGCAACCAGATTCAGTCACAAGATTAAAAGGCACCGGACGAGCCTATAAATAGGCAGAAAAAAAAAAACAATCACTCAGAGTTAAATTTGGAGTACAGTTATCTGGATTTGAGAAGGGGGAGGTTTAACTACCTGTCCTTGACTTGCTTGTCTTTGCTGGCATGTGACTTTCCACACTCCTATCGACAATACAGATCATACTATTGCGAAAATATACATACACATACACATACAGAATTACACACATGCACATCGCTCTTGCACTCGCTTTAACTCTCCTCATTTGCGACCCAGGGCGTCTCCCTTAAGGGCGAGGGTGCGTCTATTTCTGCTGGCTGGTGGGCGGTTCCAGCTCAGGACCACCGTAGTACTGGTTGCAGTTGGGGTCCCCTCTCACTTTGGGGGACGAGGGTATCTGGACACCAGTGTAGGGGTTGACGCACCAACACTCGCCCCTCTGTCCGTGGCTGGACATGTTGCACTGGAACACAAGAGAGAGAAGATGATGAGAAACGGGCAGGGAAACGGTGGGTGTTGAGGGCTTAATGAAGCTCTTGGGCGAGTATGGGGTGGAGGCGCTACCCCTAAAAAGCCCTCCCGCCTCATTTGGCCCAGCACGTCTCATTGACCCCTACTGAGCACTCCCAAAATGAGGTCATAATTGAACTGGACATAGCTGACGCTGAGACCCAAAACAGGCAAAAAACAGATTCTCAATTTTGTCCTCCAATGGCAAAGAACAAAAACTGACAGTTACAATAATTGCAAAAGGAACAGGATGATTGCAATACAATTAAGTGTGGTGAGGTACACTGTTTTGAGCCCTGGGAACAGGGTTTTCATGTCAAAACAACATACCCGTTTACTTCTCCGTGACACGTTTGTCCTGGTTTAAGATGTGACATGTCATGCCAGGACACAGAAATATTATATCATAATTGTGAACTTAATTGTTAACTCATGAAAGTTTCAGTTAGCAAGCTCTGTCAGCAAAATGTCAAATCCTAGGCAAAATGGTTTTAGAAGGCAATAACTGTATTTTATTATTTTATAAAACACTGTATTTAGTGTATACTTATGTATATA